>APFE031548729.1:127213-198205 GCA_000404065.3 Pinus taeda
CATAATGACCATCAAGATGACACATTCAAATGAAATTGCAAAGGGTAAGCCAATTTTCAAGTACAAAAGAATTACTTGTTGCAAAATTGAAAGAAATACAATACTTGCCTTTAAAATGCTTTTTGAAATAGAATTTGCATACGAAAACTCAAATTATCAAGATAGAAAAAATTTGAATACTTTGCAAGTAAAGTAAATGTGATGAAATAGTTCTCTTGGTTAGTTTTATTAGTTAGCTCTAAAACAAGATTTCAATTTGAACTCTTGATCCTCAGATCTCACCCTCGCCCAAAGCTTTGGGTCTCCCAGTGAGGAGTCCATAGAGGTAGAGGGTTCCTAAAATGTCTATTCAACCAAATTAATTTGGAGGTTAATTTTACTGAGGCTTGGGGCTTGTTACCCACCATTTTGTGGGTGATATCCCTAGGAGAATTTTTTTCCTCCAAGATGGTCCTCAACCAGCAGCCAATAGCCCCTTGCAGCCTCCAACTAGCTCATTGTGCCATTTCTCCTCCACCTGAGGCAACCATGTGGCCCCTCGCCCATCTGCCATGATCGTACGTTTGAAGGTGGGCCTTCTGAACCCAAAGGTATGCCCTGTCATTTGGTAATTAAGTATTGTAGTTTGCTTATCATGGACACTTCTGGGGATGGATTAATAAGGGGATTCGGGGGAAAGAATGGATTAGTTTTGTGCTCTTGTCCCCTAGACCCTTTTTGGATATTAACCTTGTATTTTAGTCTCGTGGGATGTCTTTTACTGACCATTTGGCTTTAGGGATGGTATTTCATGGGAAGCCCGATTTTGGTTGTGTGGTCCTGCTCTCTTATCCGCTTCTATTACCCCTTTTCCTATCATTATCACCCCATTCATCATTTCTCTCACCTAGGTCCACATTCCTCCACTGGGTCCACGTAGGGTTAGCTTGCCCCTTCCCCTTGCCCACTCCTTGGGTCATGGCCTGGAATGAAGTCCGGAGGTTGATGCAACTAAAAATAAAGATAAAAGCATATTTGGCCACATTCAACAAGAAAATGTACCACAAAATCCAAAAGATGGTCGAAACAAACACATTTAGAACGTGGGCAAAAGCCAATACATGAGCTCTACCCCATCATCATGGCCATCACCCTGGTTCCTACATGTTCTATGAACCTCCTTCATCATATAGGAAACCATGATTGTCCCGACCCCTGGTGGGCAATGAACCACTCTACCTTTAAAAGGGGTATTCGTGGCTAGAACAAATCCGATGTTACAAAAACTAACACTCCCTCTTAGCGAGGAATGTGTTCTAGTGTTGTTGCTTCATGTAGCAACACTCTCTCTCTGCATCATCTCTTGTTACACTACTGATGTTTGGCTGTTGCCCAACAACCGTTGCACAACTCTGATATCTGTTGCATTTGTGCTGCTATCGACTTTGCTGAACTGCTGCCAACACTGCATCAGCACTGCAACTCTCTTTCCATTTGTTGCTGCTGCAACTGCAACATTTGCAGCATCCAATATAGCCTGTCCCTGCTACTGAAGCGGGTTCTCCACCATACCCATATGTTCTCTAAAATAGACGAACTTAGCTCTCCTTAGAGCTTTTGCGAGTATATCTACAACTTGCTCTTCTGTGGGAACATACTGTAGCTGGACTGCTCCTCGTTGTACACAATCTCTGATGAAGTGATATTGAATATCGATGTGCTTCGACCTATCATGAGACACTGGATTCTTAGAGAGCTTTATGCAACTTTGATTATCACAATAGACATTGGTCACTTCCATCCTCTGCCTAAACAAGCTTACTAGCAGTTTCCGAAGCCATATAGCTTCGCACATAGCTGTGTTAGCTGCCATATACTCTGCTTCTGCAGAGCTCAGTGCTACTAACTTCTGCTTCCTACTACACCAAGAAACCATCCCTGATCCAACATTGAAGCAGTACCCAGAGGTACTTTTCTTGTCCATTGAACTGCCTATCCAATTTGCATCTGAGAACCCACAAAATTTGATGTCATCCTCTCGAGTATATTTCAACCCATACTCGACTGTGCCTCGAATGTTCCTCAGAATATGCCTTGCTGCTGCCCAATGTACCCTTTTCGGTTCCACCATAAACTAACTAAGGGTATTTACTACGAAGCAAATATCTGGCCTTGTGTTGACCAGATACATGAGAGACCTAATGAGCTTTCTATGCAAGGTGGGGTTGGCATCCTTGTCATTTGATGCATCTATCTTCTTCCAATTGGTAATCATGGTTGTAGACATGGGTCTCCAATCCTGCATTCTGATCCTCTTCAGAATATCTGTAGCGTATCTTCCTTGCCCAAGGAAGACCTCCCCATCCTTCTGCCACACCTCCAATCCTAGGAAATAGTGCATCGATCCCAAATCCTTCATGTCAAATTCTGCTGCCAGGTTCCTCTTGCAATTCTATATGAGCCCTAATGATCTTGTCAAGAAAAGATCATCCACATACAAAACTAGAATGAGGGGCTCATCCTCTACCATCAAATAGTAAAGGTTGGGATCTGCGTCACTCTTGACGAACCCCATCTCCTACAAGTAGGTGTCAATTCTACCATACCATGCCCTAGGAGCCTGCTTGAGCCTGTATAGAGCCTTTTTCAATTTGAACACATGTGTGCACCTCTCCTGAGTCTCAAAGCCCTCTGGGTGTGTTGTGTACACTTCCTCCTCTATCGCTCCATTCAGGAAGGCTTCCTTGACATCTATCCAGTGAATTTGCCATCCCATCTGAGCTGTTAGAAATATAGCTGACAGGATAGAAGTGTATCTAGCAACTGGGGCGAAGGTTTCCTCATAATCTATCCCTTCCTTTTGTGGATACCCTTTTGCCACGAACCTAGCCTTATACTTTTCCACACTGTCATCTGTCGCATATTTGATCTTATAGATCCACCTTGAACCTACAACTGATCTGTCTTCTGGCCTGGCACTACCGCCCAAACATCATTTGTCATGATAGAGCTATACTTTTCTACCATGGCATCTATCCAAACCTGATGTTGTGCAGCCTCTTGAAAGCTAGAAGGTTCTGCAACTTGAGCTACTAATGCTTGGTATCTGTCAGGCCATCTACGTTGTCTCTTGCTCGTCCTAGGAGTTCCAATAAACTCCTCTGCATCCTTTAATGTCTTACGAACCTCTCTGCTGGCTCGACTACCAGTCGTGGGAGGTTTTGCCAGCTCCTCCTTATCTTGTCTCTGCTGCTCCATCTCTTGGGAACTCCTCGAATTTCGTGCACTTGAGGAAATACTAGTACTGGTCATAGTACTTGATCCTTGTGACTGTCCTCCTGCTTATCCCACTGGCTGCTCCTGTGGCTGCCCCTGTTGCTGGACTAAAAGAGCTTCTACTGATTGATTCTGATAACTTGCAGCCATCTCACGAGATCTCTTGAAAGCTCGGTCCTCCATGAACTTCACATCTCGCCTTACTACTATCTTCCTACTGCTAAGAATGTAGATTCTGAATGCCTTTGACGGTTTGGTGTACCCAATGAAAAACCCCTTCTCTGCAGTTTGATCTAGTTTGGTCCTTTTATCATTTAGCAAGTGACAATAAGCAATGCTGCCAAAAATTCTGAGGTCGCTGACTTCAGGCTTCTTCCCTGTGAAGACTCCTTCTGGTGTTTTCTTCCCCAATGCTCTATGAGGAGTCCTATTCTAAATATACACTGTCGTGTTACATGCTTCTGCCCACAGAAATCTGGGTAGATCCTGGTCATATAACATAGCCTTTGCAACTCCAACAATGGTTCTGTTTTTTCGCTCTGCTACACCATTCTGTTGTGGATTATATGGAGTTGTCCTTCTCTCTTGTTGCCTTTCTTTGCACAGAAATTTGTGAAGTCTTTATCAATGTACTCTCCACCATTATCTGAGCGAAGTACCTTGATCTTCTTCCGTGTTGCATTCTCCATAGGAGGTTTAAACTCTCTGAAACGATCAAAGACCTCATCCTTGGTCTTTAAGAAGTAGATCTAGGTTTTCTTGGAATGATCATCAATAAAGGTGATGAAATATTCGGCGCCGCTGAGAGCTCTAGTGGACATCGGGCCACAAATATCTGAGTGTATATGTCCTAAAATGCCATTAGCTCTGTTGTCACTCCTTGGAAATTCTGCCTTAGCATACTTCCCATGTATGCACCCTCTGCACACATCATTGTGTTCAGTTCCTAGTTCAAGAATCCCTATTACGGTTTCTTTGAGCATCCTGAGTGCTCCATGATGTAGATGTCCCATTCTTTTGTGCCACAGTTCATTCAAAATCCTTCCCATTGCTACTGTTACTGCCTATCAGTGCCATTGGAGAATTGATTTGTAATCGGTACAACCTGTTACGTCAAACTCCAATCTGTCTTACCTTCTTCCAGGTCGGGTGTTTGACATACACTTTCTTCCCTACGAAGTGAACATCGTACCCTTTATCCTGTAACTGTTAGTTTTTGGTAGCATTAGATGTGCTTTAGCCATGAAAATGGGTGGAGAGGCTAAGTCACATGAGTTCTAAAGAACCCAGAAACCGGTTGGTGAAATTCCACCCGGATTGTATTTTATTAAAGTAATTAATATTTTTATTGGGTTCCTAAGTCTAAACTTAGAAAAATTAAAGTATTAATGGGTATTAATCAAAATATAGGTGAAAATGTTCTAGAAAGCGGATTTTATCTGTTGATTAGAGCCTTAATCTCGATTGTTGAAATCTCAATGAGAAAAGTATAAGAAGGAGGCTTGGGGTTCATTTAGAAACACACAAAGATAACGAATTGATCTGGAGTTCGATTTCTGGAGCTAGGAAGCTGAGAATTCGAACTAAGTGATCATTCTGCAGCAAAGGGGCAGGGATAGTTCGGGAGTACTGGGCAGAGGGGCAGAGAGACTCTAGTGGAGGTAGCGCAGCAGCTAGGAGGACTGACACAGGGCCAATCTGGGCCCACACAGGTTTGACGTAGAGCCAAAAGAGCCAGCGCAGAAGCAAGAGCTTCGCTCACGCAGAAAGCTGGAACTGCTGAAACAAGTGGGAGGGTTGACGTAGAAGGCAGAGTTGACGCATGACCTAAGCAAGGCCAACGCAAAGATACTCTAGGTTAGCCAATTTTGCTGCCGGATTAGCCAGAATCTGTCGGGTGAAGTGAGGTAAAACTCACTCAATTTTCTGCTAGTATATTTTCTCTATCACTGGTTTGTCGGCAGGTCAATCAACATTGTATTTAGAATTATTGCTTAATAATAGAAAACCCTCAAAGCTGTTGCACCGGTTTTCTCGCATTGGGTTTTTCCGGGGACTATTTTGTCCAAAATTAATTGTCCTATGTATCTTGTTCTTTGCTCAGTTTTCTGTTTCATGTAATCAAATTTAAAGCAGTTTAGGCTGCAACAGTAATTTAGTTTAGTATTAAAAAAATAACTTGATAAAGTATATTAAATCAAGTAGGAGAAGTAAATTCAGTTTTTGCTGGAGTAGGGGTTCCTTGGACTAGGAATTTTTACCTAGTATCTGAGCATTGATTTTGAAACAGGAAGAGCAAATCCAACGCTAAGCACAGAGGCCAATAACTGCATTTGGCAGCAATTCGAATCCCCTTGAAGGGATTGTGCAGTCCTTGCCAGAAAGTAAAGATGCCAAGGAAATCTCTCTCTGAGAGAGTCGACAGAGAGGTACGATTTCCAATTCGTGAGCTTGCAGAGGCAGAGGGAGTGACGCAAAGCCTCAATGCAGTGCTTGAAGGGCGCAGTTTTTTTCGAGGCAGAAATTCGTTGAAAAAAGAGCGAAGACACATAGAAGGGGAATTTTCTCCTCAGAGAACTTTTCTCGCCAAAAGTTCGAATTTCTCACTTGTCGGGTTGCAGTGCTGAGCAGTGACTAGAGGAGTCAGTTCAATAGTTTGGGTGAGATGGCATTGCATGGGCTAAGAGATCAAGACAGGTTGGAAGGAGCTTCCAACTATGTCATATGGAAGACGAAAATCTTAGTCGTTCTGGAGGAGTACGATCTCGAAACCCACGTCGAGAGTGTTGTGGTTGTTCTCGCAGACAATGATCAGAGGAAGAAGTACAAGGCCGAGTAGGGGAAGGTGAAGAAGTTCATACTCGATGGAGTTCGAGATCATGTGGTCTCACACGTGCAGGGCAAAGATATAGCCCAAGAAATGTGGGAAGCTTTGTCTTCACTGTATGAAGGTTCTTTCAAACAGCAGAAGATGTACTTAGAACAAAAGTTGCATCGGACATTGATGCAGAAGGGAGAAGGGGTTAACTCCTATCTTAGACATCTTAAGGGCACCAGAGACCAGCGTGCTGCAATGGGGTCTACTCAGTCTACAACGATGGTAAAGACGACCCTGAATGGAGTCTTAGATGAATGGCAAGTCTTCGTCCAAAGTATATTGGGCGAGGAAAGACTACCTTCATGGGAGGAGATGTGGGCAGCCCTTCAGCAGGATGAATTAAGGAGGGACCTAGTTAAGGTCAACCTCAATGGAAACAGTGAGAGTGGCACGAAGACCAAGGAGGAGGAGGAGAACGTAGCTCTAGCACTAAAAGGACAACAAAAGCATAAGCGAAAAAATGACATTTCGAAGGTGAAATGTTTCAGATGTGGCGAGATGGGCCACTTTGCATCCCAATGTCCTTTGAAGCAAAAGGATAAGGATGAGAAACATGATCCTAAGGCTGCTCTAGCAAAAATTGACGAAGATGAGTTTGCCATGAGTGCCCATTCATCTCCAAGAGGGAAATGGGGTGATATTGAGCTGTAGACGAGAGGACTACATGTGAGCAAGATCCTTGAGGAGTCCACCTCTTGGATCAATTCCTTTCTACGGGAGCCCAAGAATTAGCAGTAGCGAGATGGACTTGATGTCAGATGATGCAGTGGATTGTTTGGAGAGACAGATGTAGTGGCTTGAGACCAGAGACTGATCAACGTAGAGCAAGGTTGGCAACAGTGCAGAAGTCAGCAACAGAGCAGAAGATTTAGAGGGTCAAAGACCAGTAGCAGTCAGATTCCAACATTCACATGGTATTATATTGGACACAATAAGTTTAGAAATTTTGGATGCTTTTTCATTGCTGAGCAGCAACAATTGGAAAACGATGCAGTGCAGAGCTAGCAGTGGCAGTGTTAGCAGCAGATGCAAAGGGAGATGTAGTACAGATGCAGCAGTGGCAGTGGCAGTGTCATGGGCAACAGTACAGTAGCAACAACAACATCGTGTTGGTGGCATCAACAGTGCAGAGAGGAGATGCTTCAGACACAGGCCAACATGTAGTTGGACATTGTTGCTAGAGCACATTCCTCGCTAAGAGGGATGTTAGTTTTTGGTAGCATCAGATGTGCTTTAACTATGAAAATTAGAGGAGAGGCTAAGTCACATGAGTTCTAAAGAACCCAGACCGTTTGGTGAAATTCCACTCGGATTGTATTTTATTAAAATAATTAATATTTTTAATGGGGTTCCTAAGTATAAACTTAGGAAAATTAAAGTATTAATGGGTATTAATTGAAATATGGGTGAGAATGTTCTAGAAAGCGGATCGAGTCAAGTTTTTAATCTTAGTCGTTGATTAGAGACTTAATCTCGGTCGTTGAAGTCTCAACGAGAAAAGTATAAGAAGGAGGCTTGGGGTTCATTTAGAAATACACAGAAAGAATGAATTGATCTGGAGTTCAATTTCTGGGGCTAGGAAGCTAAGAATTCGAACTAAGTGATCATTCTGCAGCAGAGGGGCAGGGATAGTTCGGGAGTACTACGCAGAGAGGCAGAGAGACGCTAGTGGAGGCAGCGCACCATTTGGGAGGACTGTCGCTGGGCCAATTTGGGACCACGCAGGCCTGCCGTAGAGTCAGAAGGGCCCGCGCAAAAGCAGGAGCTTCCCTCACGCAGAAAGCCGGAACTGCTGGGGAATTGCCGGAACAACCAGGAGGGTTGACGTAGAAGGCAGAAGAGACAATGCAGAGTTGACGCAAATCCTGTAAGGTTGACGCAAGGCCTACGCAGGGCCAACGCAGAGATAACTGGTGTTAGCTAGTTTTTCTGCTGGATTAGCCGAAATCTGCTGGGTGAAGTGAGGTAAAACTCACTCAGTTTTCTGCCATTATATTTTCTCTGTCACTGGCTTGCTGAGAGGGCAACCAACATTGTATTCAGAATTACTGCTTAATAATAGAAAACCCTCAGAGCTGCTACACTGGTTTTCCTGCATTGGGTTTTTCCGGGGACTATTTTGTCCAAAAATAATTGTGTGCTTTGTATCTTGTTCTTTTCTCATTTCTCTGTTTCATGTAATCAAATTTAAAGTAGTGTAGTCTGCAGAAGTAATTAACTTCAGTATTCAAAAAAACTTGATAAAGTCTATTAAATCAAGTAGGAGAAGTAAATTTAATTCTTGTTGCAGTAGGGGTTCCTTGGACTAGAAATTTTCATAGTAACTGGGATATTGAAATTAGGTTCATACCCAATCCTTGCACATGCAATACATCTGAGACATTGGTGCTTGCTCTTGACTCCCCCTGAAAATTTATGGAACCTCTCCCTGCTGGAGTACACTTCGTTTTATTTCCCATAGTAATCTGGAAATCCATCTGCTGCTCTTTGTAGCTAGAGAAATATTCTCTAACCCCAATGATGTGTGCTGAAGCTCCATTTTCTATGTACCAGACACCTTGTGAAACTAATCCTGCTAAGCAAGCAAATTCGTCTTCCAATCTGGAAGACAAATCTGAAGTCTCTTGAATGTTACTTTTGTTCATGGCTATACTGGAACAAATTTAGTGTGCTATTTCTCTTTTCCTCCCTACACGGATTTTGTTTTGTAGCCTGCAGCAAAACTTTCTGCGTCCAACCAATATTCTGCTCAGCGAGAATCTGAGCTGCCACTGCTCCCTTTGATTGCTGGAATTACTAATCTGGGCAATTCGATTTTCCTGCTTCCTTCCAACTCAAAATCTCGAACTGCTACCCTAGCAACTCGAATTGCCTAATCTGGGCTTTGGGCAGTCTCTCTGGGAATTTCGGTCTACTTCTCCCTTTGAACAACGAAATTCCTTTATTTGCTTCTAAGCTTCCTAACTGATCAATTAAGCTCTGATACCATCTGAAATTTTATCTATTGCAGCTATTGGAGATTATTCTTCTAACTCAGAAATTAATTCTACAGTTTATTTACTATAACAAATAACTAATAAAATCACAGCTGCAATTTTCACCATAAAAATACTGCGGAAAATAAAATACTGGAAACTATGAAATTCTAGCACATAGTAAAATTGACACAACTTTTTTTGGACAATTGTCCCCGGAAAAACCCAGCTTGGGAAAACTGGTGCAATAAATGAGGGTTTTATTATTAATGTTCAACAAAAATTCTGAGGACAATAATTTAGATGCCTGACTGGCAATCTAATATGAAGAAAACACTGGAAAAAATATTGTGAGAATTTTCTCTCACCCCACAACTATTTTCTGCCTTCGAAATAGCTTTCCCAACCTCAATGTTGAGATGTCTGTGTCAGCCTCTGCGTAGTCCCTATGCTAGCCCTCTGAAGATTTCGGCCTACCTTCGTTTGACTCTTCCAAGAACTGGAAACTTTCTCTTGGAATGTTGTTGCTCTCCTCTTCCACCTACTACTCAACCTCTAGCTCTATTTTCTCTGTTGAGCTGCTGTTACTGAGAAAATTGAATCACCTGGGCAATTGAGTATCTGCACTGGCTGATCTCCATCACCACATCGACTTTCTTCTATAATGCACTATTGGAGCACTAACAACCAAGATTAAAACTTAACCAATGGCTAGGATCATTTCTGGGTCGATCTGTGTGAGTTTCAAGATGATTCACGCCTTATCTCAATTAATACTGATTAATTAACCATATTCTGAGCCCTTCGACTGATCAATCACGCACTGATACCATGTGAAAATTGCAATACCGGAATCCTATTGCAACAAATGGTATTATTTCTTCTAACTGATAATTTAATTATTCAGTTTATTGCTATGGAAACATCGAAATAAACACATCGCAACCTTCACAAATAAAACTGCGGAAAAATAAATAGCGCTGGAACAGAGAAATGCTAGCACACACATAAAAATAACATCGTTATATTTGGACAAAAGTCCCCGGAAAAACCCAATGCGGGAAAAGCGGTGCAACAGATGAGGGTTTTATTTTATTAAGCAACAGTGAAATTTGAGTACATCTATTGATGCCCAACTGGCAATCCAAACAGCAAGAATATCCAGGCAAAATTATTGAATGGAATTACCCTTCTCCACAAGCAATCTCGGCACAACTTGCCTTTAGAAAATTTGGCCTCCTAAAGCCTCTGTGCTGCTCTGCGCAATCTCTTTGACGTCAAGCCTCCAACCAGTCTTTAATGATGCCGTTCTGCCCATATCTGCTAAGGAAATCGCCTCTCCGACACTCTAGAACCTTTGCCCCGCCTTTGGATCGGAGAACGAATTTCTCTCCAGGAAATCGAACTGCCAATCTGAAGCAACTGCGTAGTCCTCTGCACTGCGTCACTGGGAATAACTCGGCCCTCTTGCTGTTGCCTCCCCGGATCGAGAAAATATCCTTCGGACGCACTGCTTCGATCTTTGGCTCTTTAGCTGTTGACTACTGCTACTATGGAAATCGATCTGCCAAGGAAATTGAATTTATGGTGTTCTCAAGTGTCTTCTCCAAGCACCCATCGACTTCCTCTTATAATCCACTGTTGGAGCACCAACGACCAAGATTAAAACTTAATCGATGGCTAGGATCATTTTGGAATCGATCCGTGTGAGTTTCTAGATGATTTTCACCTTGACTTAATTGATATTGATTAATTAATCATTTTCCTAAGTTTGGTCTTTGAAACATTAAAAAAATTGGTTAATAATCTAATTAAGTCACTTCTAGGTGAATTTACATAAACGATTTCTAGGGCTCAGAGATCTCATGTATTCTAGCCTCTCCACCAAATTTCGTGGCTAGAACACATCCGATGCTACAAAAACTAACAAAGGCCTTGGCCTCTCTCCTAACCCTCTCAAGCTGCCTGTTTAGCCTTTGCTGTGGGCTTCTTTTACCCTTGGCTGCCCTCCTCTCCCTCCTTTTCCCCTTGATCTCCTCCTTTAGGCCTACCACAAGTCTAATTAAGCCTCGACCTGCTCTCTTTCCCTCTCCGCCCTCCTCTCTTGCCCTTTCAGCCCCTTTGTCCTCCCTTCCAGCCCTTCTCCACCTCAATGCTAGCCTTCTAGGGCCTAGCGTTTCCCTTCCTTGATCCTCATTTGCCCTCATATCGTGCCTGTGGGTTATTTCGATTTTTTGAAGCTTATCATTAGTGAGTTTTGCAGAAAAGTTGGTGAAAACTGGTGCTTTTAGGTTTTGGAGAAAATTTGGGTGGGAAAGTGAGCAAGTTTCGTCTAGGCCTAGGGCCCTTGGCTTGACCTCTAAACCCTTACATATCTCTGTTTTTCTACAAGAGTCATATCTTTTCTTAACAGCGATAACAAACATATCTAAGTGGCATAAAATCAATTGATAAACTATCTAACATATTGGCAAGTCACTTAAGCAATTTGGGCATTAATCTATAAGTTTTGGTCACTATCATCTCTGCATAATAGATCTGGTATAACAGTGACAATTGCATCATTGAAAGGTTAATTCATCTAATAACTTGTGTTGGCAAAGTTAATTTTACACTTGGGTCTCTATTGCTCATATCTAGCAAACATATGCATCTCATTTGTCACCTAAAAGATCTATAAAACTTAAGTAATCTATTACTTTCATAAGGTTTGCTTACGGTTGTCTTAAAAGGTTTAATAATTGCTCATTTGAATGTGATTGGATACAATTAACAAAAGAAATTTCCTTGCTCATACTCTATAGATAATAATTGTTTTTGGTTTTATGTGCTATTGTGAAGAAGGTAATTAACAAGTTGGTTTCTAATTGTTTCAAGTGCACTAACAATTTTTTGTTGTGAGTTGACTGAAGTTTTCATAAGATCACATCTAATAAATTCACACACTAAAGCACTCTAATCTCAAGTTGCGTTGTGTTTATTGGTTTAAATTTCGTTGGGCATCTTGATCTAATTGTTTCTATTAGTTGGCATCGGAGTAACTTGTTCCTTTAAGTTTTTGAAATTATTGGCATTGAGAAATATAATTGGCATTTTTGTGTTGAGCATTGAATTTTCTAAGGAACATTGCTAATCTCAAAAGGGAATCATTGGGTAATTGCTCTAAGTAGATAAGTAATATGGTTTTCCTTTGCCATCATTGGTTTGTGGTTGTTTGACATTTACCTTGTCTAAATTTCTGGGAAGATTTCTAATTGTTTCAAGGAATCATCATTGGAATATCTTGAGTAATTGTCACTGGCATCTTGTATTGAAAACCGTTGGTTAATTGTTGTTAAAATTGGTAACTAGGGCCAAACTCCATGTGAATCACGTTATTTATGGCTTCTGATATTTTTCCTAGATTCCTCTCATCGAGAGGTGTAAGATTGATCTAAAGATCATCCGATTCCGATAAGTATTTATGGAGATATGAATTTATTTTGATTATGGACAAATTGTCAAGGTCGGCTACCACTTATGTAGGCTCAGAAGCCCAACAGTCATGTCTATTCAACCTCAACGTTTGCATATAAATACAAGGAGCATTCTCCTCATTTGGACAATTCAATTCACTCATCTTCTCTCTCTCTCTCCTACACATAAAAGGAGCCTCTCTTTCTCTCTCTCTCTCACACGTGTGGCTGAAAGGAAGACATCCTAGGGCAAGGAAGACGCAGAAAGAAGAATGCTAGGGCAGCAGGTCATCTCTTTGACCAACGTTGACAAGCGTTGACCTTCCTGAAGTGCGGATTGGGTGTGGTTGCCTCTCCTAGGCAGGCCACAATTTTTGACACGAAAATCGAGGTGATCTGACCTCTGGTTTGACTGGTGTTGACTACTCTAGTTTAGGGCTGCAAGTTGACTTCAGAAATCTGCAAATGGACTGAACTTTTGGGGCTGTTCAAGGGCTGTTTCTTAAGGCTGTTCGAGGACAAGTTGACTGAAAATTGACCAAGTATTTTAGAGGTCAATTTCAGCTAGTTTGACCAAGTTTGATTTCGCTGATCTAGGGTTTGCTGCTGCTGATATAAAATTACAGAATTCAGATTTTGTAGTATTTCTCTCTGTTGAACTATTGAAGATAAAAGAAGATTTGATCAAAGGATTTCCCCGCATTGGGGTTTGTCCCTAGGTAGCCGCCACATCTTGTGTCTCTTGCCTTGGCTTGTTTTCTATTGATCATTTAATGTTCTATCTGCACTTTACTTAATGTATATGTGATTGCTAATCCGTGGCTAATAAGAAGAAAAATAAGTAAACTGCTCTAAGCATAGAACATACCATAATCGAACATGGTATCTGAGGTGAGGTGAAGACAATTCCCAAGCAAGAGCAAGAGCAAGAGAAATCACCAAAGAGAAGGTTGGCAAGGCTATCTTAAAGAAATCATGGGGTCCTCAACACACTTCCCTGCTGAAGACAAACTCCGTGAGAAGTCTGACTATCACAGATGGAAGATGTCTCTTAATCTAACATTAGAAGAGCAGGAAGTGTTGGACCATGTGAGAGGTGGGATTGTTGAGCCTCCATCAAATGCATCCGTTGCTGCTAGGAACAAATGGACCAAGGGAGAAGTCAAAGCAAGGAAGATCATCCGGCACCCTATCGACAAGCGCTTGATGGCCTATGTTTCCGAGTTGAACACCTCCAAGGAAATCTACGATAGATTGGTGAGTTTATTTAAAGTTAATGATGCAAATCAAGTCTTGTTTCTTAGAAATAAGCTGAAGGAAATTAAGAAGGGAAAAGATGAGAGTATGCAAGCATATTTCTTAAGGATCACCGAGATCAAGAATGATCTCCTATCTATTGGGGAAGTAATTCCTGATAGGGAAATGACACTTATAACTCTTGGAGGACTTCCATCTTAATGGTATATATTTAGGACTACTCTTCTCAACAATAACGTAATTCCTGGATTTGAGGAATTAATGGCCAGATGCATTCAAGAAGAAACGAGGATGGAAGAGCAAGAAATGCCCATACTTAAAGTTCATCCCTCTGCCTTTTCTTCTCATACTAAAAGAAGAAACAATTCCGGGGTTAAATTCAAAGGAAAGGCTGGACCAAAGGGTTGAAGAAAAGGACGATGTTACAATTGCAATAAAATGGCTCACTATGCAAGGGAGTGCCTTGATAAAAGGGACTCACACCGGGACGATGATCAAAATCCCTCTCAAGGCAATCAAAGGAATGGTAGGTCAAATGGCAGAGGTAAAAGAAGTGCCGAAAATCAAGGAAGAGGACAACCATTCAAGAGGCAAGAAATTCCAGGTATGAATCTAACATTGTTAACAATAAGCAAGATGAATATTATCTACCAGCAGCTCTATCTACTACTGCTCATTCGGACTCGCTACGAAATTGGCTTACAAGGCACTTCATTGGTTACAAAGAAGCTCTCTATAATCTGATAGAGAAGGAAACCAACCTGGAAATTGTTCTTAGAGATAATTCAAAATATCTCGTGAAAGGCATAGGAAATGTCACTCTTCAATTGGATCAGGGTAATACCATCCACTTACAAGATGTACTATATGTACCTAATCTCAAAAAGAACCTGGTGTCCATTTCGGCAATGGAAGACAAAGGCTACGAGGTGGCCTTCAGCGATGGCAAGGTATGTGTATGGAAAAAGAACTTTAAAGATGCTTTTACTCTTGGGTTTCAAATTAATTCATTATATCAAGTCGGTGGAAGTTCGCTAGGTGTCATGTCTTGTGACACATCTCTTCTATCCGAACTATGGCATTGGAGGTTTGCTCACCTTCATTATAAAGCTCTACCCGATGTAAGAAATATGGTGACGGGGATGCCCGAGTTCAGATTAGAGAAAGGTGTATGTCTAGGATGTGCTGAAGGGAAGCTCAAAAGGGGACCATTCCCCTCAAGCCAAGGCAAGACCTCTGATATATTGCAGTTGCTTCACTCAGACATATCGGTATGATGCCTGTGAACTCCTTGGGAGGATAGTTATGTTATCTCACTTTTACAAATGATTATTCTCGCAAGACTTGGATATACTTCTTGAAAAGGAAGGATGAAGTGTTCTCCTGGTTTTGGCACTTCAAAGCCTTGATCGAGAATCAAACCGAAAAGAAGGTCAATATCTTAAGGACTGATAATGGGACTGAATATGAATCCATGAGTTTCATGATTTTTGCAAAGAGGCTGGCATTAAGAGGGAGACTACTACACCATATACTCTTGAACAGAATGGTGTGGCAGAAAGCAAGAATCGTACAATTGTGGAAGCTATCCGTGCTATGCTCCATGATCAAAGACTTCCGAAGTTTCTATGGGCCGAAGCTGCAAATACCACTGTATATGTACAAAACCGATGCCCTCATCAACCATTGGGTTCCAAGACTCCCGAAGAAATGTTCACCGGTAAGAAACCTGACGTATCTTATTTTAGAATTTTTGGAAGCCCTGTATATTTTTATGTGCATAAAGAAAAAAGGAATAAATTGGGTGCATCTGGAGAGAAAGGAATCTTTGTGGGCTATAGCGAAAATACCAAGGGCTATAGAATCTATGTAGCTGGTCAAAAGGAAGTCGAGATTAGTCATGATGTCACCTTTGACGAAGATATGGCTCTTAGCAAGGTAGACAATCTTCCTAGTTTCAGGGGATCTAAAGAAGCTGACACTGGGGAACCGAAGGAAAAAGAAGATGAGACTATGCCCAATGTGGAAGAATGTATGGATCCTATTGATCCTCCTCTGCAAGAGCCTTCCTCCTCTAGGAAGAGGCCTTCATGGCTTAGGGTGACACTTGATGATGCTGAAGGACACGTTGCACCCCAAAGAATCTTCCGTGAAAGTAAGAAGCCGAACAGGTATCAGGGATACCTGACCGTCATGAGAACGATCATCCAAAATGCAAGCATCAAGTATGGAAGGATGCTATGACTGAGGAATATGAGTCCATTACGAAAAATGATGTCTGGGATGTGGTCCTCAGACCCCAGGACAAAGCAGTTGTCACTTCAAAATGGCTTTACAAGATAAAGCATGCAGTTGATGGAAGTGCGGAAAAGTACAAGGCTCGTTTTGTCGCTCATGGATTCTCCCAGAAGGAAGGTATAGACTATGATGAGATATTTGCACCTGTTTCCCGATATACCACCATTCGCTCGATCATAGCCTTTGCTACTTCGCAAGGATGGAACCTACATCAGATGGATGTCAAGACTGCGTTCTTGCATGGTTTGATCAAAGAAGAGGTCAATGTGGAGCAACTCGAAGGATTTGAGATTTATGATCGAGAATCTCATGTGTGCAGGTTGAAGAAGGCCCTCTATGGGATAAAGCAAGCACCCCGAGCATGGTATGAGAGGATTGATAGCTACTTGATGAAGCTGGGATTCACTAGGAGTGAAGCCGACCCTAACCTTTACTTTAAGGTTATTGATGAGAAGCCTCTCATATTGGTGCTCTATGTTCACGACCTCTTTCTAATAGGTGCAAACCCTCTCATTCGCGAATGTAAGAGGGAGCTGGCTTCTGAGTTCGAGATGGAAGACCTAGGACTTATGCACTATTTCCTAGGACTGGAAGTCTGGCAAAAACTAGGGGAGATTTTCTGATGCAGGAGCATCAAGACCATTTTTTCATTTTTTCATTTGTAAATATGTGATAAAAGGGGGGTGTGACAATTTTAATATTTTATTAATTAATTTGTTATTAAAATAGGAGATAATTAGGAGGAAGTGAGGATTTTGTAAATATCCTTTTATTAAATAAAAGGATATAAGAGAATTTGGTTAGTTAAGGATATGAAGGGATAAGATTCTAGATAATAGGATTTGTTGAGATATTCTAGTGGTGTTGAGATATTAAGGGGATTGAGCATTTAATTAGATCATTTTTAAAATTGTATAAATCAGAAGGCCTCAAAGGCAAATGCGAGACTTGAAAAGTGAGAGTGATTGAGAGCAGGTTTTGAACAGCCAAGGCTGTAAGCCTCTGGGAAAATTGTAAGGGCCTAAATGTTGAATATCTGGCCAGGAAGAACAGTTTGTAAGTAGTTTCATTATTAATATGATAAGTGTGTTTTGGAGTTTATTGACGGTTTTAGAAATTGGGTGTTAATTTTTGAAATTGAGACTTGAGTGATGCGCACTTGTATTGGATGTGTTTATGAATTCAAGGACAATTAAATGAATTGAAATTTGTAAGGACTGGCAAATCGATTTGAATAATCGATGTCGATATTGTCAAAACTATAATGCAAATTTGTTTGAGTGTAAGAAGGCGTTGAATCAAGCTTGAATCAAAGTCGTGGAATGGCAATTAATTGGAAGCTGTTGTATATTTAGTTTTTGAAACTGGGTTCAATATCAATCAAATTGTGAATGGCGCTTATAATACCTTGAATGCGTGATCAATTTTAGCTATGGAAAGATCGATGTATGTCGAGATCGATTGAGCATTTGCTGTAGTATTAAATTGGTGTTGGCTATGATATATAGCGCTGAGTTTGTGCACGATGTTCAATGCGCGCTGCATAAAACTTCAATTGAATTTAATTTAAGATCACACGCTGTTTGGTTGCGTTGTGAGAATTGGATAACACATTGGAAGTGCAGCTATGTGACGGAATGCTGAGAGAAGCAGCTGCGTTGAAATCGAATCTGGTAAGTTTGCATTAAACCTTTGGTGTTTAAATTGGTAACGCTAAGATCATGCCGTAGTGTTACAACAGAGAAGGCGGTGATTAAAGTTCAGTCCGGTTTGCATCTTTTTCGAAGGGCCTTGAAGTTTCTGTTTGGGGTCGATTATTTACAGACTATGTGGCATTATAGTCGACTGAAGTAGAACACTGTTTGTTGACATATTGAACATTGTTGAATGCGTTGGCACATCGACTTGGAGAGTCGATCTTATAGAAGGCGCAATTGTTTAATGAACATTGAGTTGAACTGTTATGAAAAATGTTTCAAATTGTGTTGAGTTATTTAAGCTGCAGGTTCAGAGATTGAAGAAAATCGGAATTGGAAAAATGAAAGAATGGAAGTTATACAAATCGATGTGTTAATATCGACCTGTGGTTGAATGAAAGCGTAGTGGAATTGAATGGTTCTATTGCTGGTGAAGTCCAGAATTTGAAGGCGGTCCAGAGATTGATATATTGCCGAAATTCGAACAGGTAAGATATGTTGGTGTTTGCATAAAGATGTTATATGGTCGTATTAAATTGCCAGACTCAGTCTTCACACATGGGTGCATTTGTTTATGGAGATTTGTTTGCAGGTTGGGAATAATGGAAATGAAAATTGAGTAATGTGTTTAAAGTTAATTGGCAAACGTGTGGGAATTAAGCATTGGGGTTAAAACTATATAAGCTGCTAGGTTGAATATAAAAGTCAGGGCGCAATCTTTAATTGAATCCGACCATATATAATGAGAGTTATTGGATTGTTTGATAAGCTTCCGAATGATTGATCATAGAGAAATGGATATGGTTTTCATAAACCATAAAGTGATGAACCAAAGGTTATTGGCATTTGGTCTGAATGTGTGAGGTGAGTTTCAATACTATTCGACATATCGGACTGATGTTATATTGAAGCTTGAAATTTAAAGTTGGATTCTGGTTTTGAATCATATGTTTTAAATGCTTCCGCATGCAAATGTTAAAGTGTGAATTTGCTAGCGAATGAGGTTTTTGATTTGGCATTTGCTGAGCATGCATTCTTATATGTATAGAGAGAAAAGATTATGGGTATTGCAGGCTAGCCCTGCGTCATTTTCCTATCTCGAGGAAAATATGTGGTGAAGATATTGGAGAGATTCGGCATGGTGGACTGCAAGGCCATAACTACCCCGATGGAGCTTGACTTCAAGAAGTTAAGCGGTAGTGCTGCGGGACCTATTTTACGAAATGCTACCAAGTACCATCAACTCGTCGGAGCATTAATGTTCTTGGTGAACTCCCATCCGGATATATGCTTTGCAGTCAACACATTGAGTCAACATATGGTTGAGCCTCACCACTGACATTGGATTGGTGCCAAGAATCTGTTGAGATATCTTCATGGCACAATCACTCATGGGTTGAGATACATTGCCGGAGATGTGAGACTACTTGGGTATACTGATGTTGATTGGGCAGGCAGTGTGATCCCTACACTGTTGTATTATTCATTTGGATTAATATAACAAAGATTGTGTTATTGTACAATATTGTGTAAAAAGTTGTGTATATTTTGTGCACTAGTAGATTTACTGTTGTTTATATTCTGTTGTGCAAAGTAGCTTTGTTGTGATTCTTGGTTTGGCAGCGTCAATGATCTAAGATTCTATCATAGACACCAGGATTGTGGAAAAACAATAGAGGGATCTCTAGACAATATGCGTGCATGATCCCTACTCTTGTAATAGGTTAGGTATCTCCCTATTATCACTGTAGGGTGTGTGTGATCCTTGTCTTTTCATGACAAGTCGGGTATCTCCCCCTATCAGGATTAACAGATTATACCCTAGTTGGCATTGTACCCACAAGCCAAACTTGTTGGGATTGTCCCTCCCCATCTAGCCATTGGGTCAAGGAGGCTTGGGGCGTGTGATCCTTGCCTTTGGTAAGTCGGTATCTCACTCAAGATCGGATTATGATGTAGGTGTTCTACCGCATGACTCTTAAGGGTCACTGCTAGGAAGATCAATAGGCAATAGGATGGATGTGATCCTTACCTCTTATAGCAAGTGGTATCTCTCCCATTAATTGCATAATGGGATTGTTATGATCCTTTCTCAATAAGTTGTATTTCGCCTATTGCTCTATATAGGGTGGCATCTATAGCTCCTCTATGATTCTTCTTCTTTAGATTTGAGAATGATTCAGTGAATAACGTTGAGTCAAGATGATCATAAATGAAACATTATTTGATGACGAGATATTTGTGATAATCACATGATACAGTCAGAATTTCTCTGTATCTTAGAGGGAGTGTTAATTTAGCAGCTCAATAACAAATTCCAATCATTGGGATAGATTCCTATTTCTGAGAGGACCAAAATTGACCTTGGATGAACTGAATTTGGATAAGGAAAAGTGTTATTTTGAAGTCAAGCCCACATGTAAACAAATTGTTAAGGTCGGCTGAAGGACAAATTGCCCCTCCAAAGTTGCATATAAATACAAGTGATCTCAAGCTCATTTGGACATCATCACAACACAACATATCTTCTCTCTTTCAATTTGATTGGTTCATACAACTTTGAGGTACATCTTCTCTCCACACGTGCGAAGGGTTTTCTGGGCATCTTTGACTTTTGTGCTGACTTTCTAAAACAAATACTTTGACCAATGTTGACTTCAATTTGACTTCGATCTTTCTTGGGAAAATTCTGTTTGAGTGGGCCACATCTTCTGGCACAAAAACCGAAGCATTTGGAGCACCTTGACTTGTGTTGACTGCAGGGATAAATTGTAGACTTTGACACCAAAAATTCTCTCCATTGACTGAGTTTGACTAGACTTTCTTTGACAATTTTGGGCTGACTTTGACCAGCATTTGAGGCTAAGTTTGTGGACTGTTGACCGAGCTTTTGATGGACAAATTTGACTATTGACTTGATTGGTTAGGGCACGTTGACTGTTGTTGACTTTTCAAAATTACAGACTTTATAACAGTTGACCAGATTTGACCTCGTCATCAGCATATTGGATCTTCGTTGGCTGATTTGTTGGATAAGTCAAAGCTTTGACTTTGACTCTTGTTTATGGATTTGGCTCATTGTACTCTTTGTTGAACATTTGAAGACAATCTAATAGAAGAAGAATTTTCAAAGGTATTTCCCCCTTGTGGGTTTTTTCCTTGGTCTTTGACCAAATTGGTGTCTCTTGTTGACGCTGTTGATTGTTTATTATTGTCATTGCATTTACTATTCTATCTTCAATTACTATTGATTATTGGAAGAATTAATTGTTATTGAAAAGATTGTGTATTGAAGGCTTGAATTGGGCTAAAGTAATTGACATTGAATAGAAAAGTGGAAAACTTAACAATCCAACCTACAATCCATACAATGTAATGTTCTTAAGTAGGAATATAAGTGATATTCTAGACAAATAAATAGTGCAACAATATAAAATTAAAAACATGCATTATACACCCATAAAACACTGTAAATCTGGAACTGCTGAGCCATATGTTATAAAATTTGAGAGCATAGGTACAATATAAATGAGATGATGCACTTGGGCTTGTCTCAAGGACAAGTTGGACGAAACCCAGGTGATGGAATAGCTGAGCTGAAGTATGCCCATTTGTTGCACCACTCTACACTGCACTGGCCTAGTAAAACTACTGTCTTGTTGAACTTCAACCTGCTGGAATGTGCCCAAAAGCTGCCTAGAAAATTATAATCTTTCAACCTTAGACTCTTTGGACAAAACCCAGAAAAACCAAGAAGGAAATTTCTCTGGTTTTGACTTTGGATTTTTGACCTCCTTGGAGCCTCTCCCCAGCTGCTGTTGCCAAAATCGACTTGCAGGAAACAACCTGCAAATCCACCTGAAAACACCCCTAGAATGTTGGGTTCACCTGTGATGACTGACTCGTTATTCCCCAGATGATCCTTGGCCTGGATGGTTGCTCTCCTAAGCACCACGAATTTGCTGCCAGAGGCCTCTACGCAATCCCTCTGCCCAGAAATTTGTACTATTGTAATCCCTGACTGGCTGGTTGTAAAACTCAATGAAAATGTCCTTAACCAACAACCTTTCTAGCCCCTGGAACTCCCAGCAAGCTATGGACCTCTCGGTTGGTTCAATCTACTTCTGCGTGTTTTTGGCGACCCATAAAATACACAGTTTGCTCCTCTGTGTGGTTGGATGAAGTGGATGTCAATGCTGGAACCCCTGAAATGTTTGTGGAATAGCCTCCCTAGGGTGGGCATGGATAGTCCCTCGAAGTAGAGGTTGAATCTCCCCCCCCCAAAAGATCTGTGGCTAAACAATCGTTAGACTCGCTAAGCAACAAAGCGTATAAAGGTAAGTTTGTTTGTCAGATGATCAAGATGATGCAAAATGAGAGCTCCTTTCTCTTTTATTACCTTGAGTCCCCTTAGCCTGTTTTGGTGTTAATTTGGGGTAGCATTGGATGTGCTCTAGCCACGAAATTTGGTGGAGAAATTGGGGCACATGAGATCTCCAATACCCAGAAAGGGTTTGGGCAAATTCTAAACAGATCAGGAGATATTAAAATAATTAATATTTTTAATGGAGTTCCCGAGTATAAACTTAGGGAAAATAAAACATTAATGAGTATTAATATGAATCTGTGTTAGAGTGGTCCAAAAGACATGGATCAAGCTAGATATAATTTTAGCCGTTGATTAGGGACTTAATCTCGGCCGTTGAATCGTCAACAGGAAAAGTATAAGAGGAGGCTTGAGGGTCACTTGGAGATTACACCAGATGATCAGTCATTCTATTCTCTAGAGCAGGGTTTGCTAAGAGAGATAGAATCAGTGATCGGGAGAGCAGTTGAGGGGCATTGAGTACAGAGGAACATAGAAGGCAGAGTAGCGTAGCAGCCAAGGAGGGTGACGCAAAGCCAGCAAGGCCTCACACAGAGGCAGGCAAGTGCTGCATAGATCACCAGAGGGGCCAGCGTAGTTGATGCAGAGGCTCCCGGAGCTGACGCAGGGCCAGTGTGAGACAGAGAGGGGCTGACGCAGTCCAGATTGGGCAGACGCTGGGGTTGCAGGAGCTGCCGGAAGGGTTTTTCGGGGTTTCTGCCAAGAGATTTCTCTCACACTGTGAGGTATAGCTGCTAAGGAAATTCTCTGTTGGGTAGGCCAGTTACGACACCCAGATTGTACTCTGATATTGCTTAATAAGAAAACTCTCAGATAGCTGCACTGGTTTTCCCGCATTGGGTTTTTCCGGGGACATTGGTTCAAAAATAATGGTGTCATGTGGTGTGTTTGTTCTTTTTTCTTTTAGTTGTCGATCTGTAATATGTTGAGCATGCACTGGTGTTTATTTTCAATATTTACTTTGTAAATAACTTGTTAAAGAAAAATTAACAAGTAGGTAGGAATAAATCAGAAAAAATGCATGAAGGGTTTCTAAATTAAGTAAACTTAGAAACTTCAACATGGCATCAGAGGGAGGCTGCAGATCACAGGAGGACTAAAAGACATAAGTTGAGCGGAGAAATAGCAGCAAAAAACAGCTCTCTTGAGGTGACAAAAGTTGTTTCTAGTAGCGCAAAAGCTAAGGAAGTGTTACGCAGTGCTAGCCAGAGTCACGCAGAAGAAGCGGGGAACTGTGCAAAGCCTTAGAGAGGCCAGTGTTGCTGACGTAGAGGGCTAGAGGGCTGATGCAAGGCATCCTAGGGCTGACGCAGACCCATCCAGGGTGACGCAGAGGCAACATGAGGCAGAGAGGGGCTGATGCAGTTCACAGAGAGGCAGTTGCTGGGATCTAGAAGGCTGCAAAAATATTGCAAAGTGGAGTTGGTGAGGTACTGTAGTCAGAACAATACTTGACAGGGTAGGGCCAGAGGAATTGTTACTGAGGGTTTCTAGCCGAGGAACCTGGATCAGCAGTGCAATTGCACAAGACGATCAGAGTAGGGGGGCATCTCGAGAAGTGGCAGAATGATTTCCAGGAGGGAAATCAGGACTCAGAGGGAGTTCAGAAGAGAACTTCCAGATGGAAAGTAGAGACTCAGAGGATTCGAACAGAGAACTTCTAGGAGGGAAGTAGAGGAGTGTCATGGCACTACACAGGGTAAGAGACCAAGATAGATTGGACGGAGCATCTAACTTTGCAGTCTAGAAGGCCAAAATCTTATCAATGCTTGACACGAATCGTGTCAAGAACTTCGCCTTGAAGGTTATAGCTATCCCAGTCGACCCCAATGGTAATGACAAGTATGAGGAGGCGATGGCGAGGGCCAAGTGCATTATCCTTGACTGAGAAGGAAACGATAGTTGAGATGTGGGAGGCTGTCAAGAACCTATACCAGCATACTTCTGTGCAGAGAAGAACGCTGCTCGAGAACCAGATGAGGTTGTATCAGATGAAGAAGGGTCAAACGATTGACCCCTTCCTTGAAGGACTGGATGAGATCCGATATCAGTTGATTGCTATATTAGCGAAACCGGACCAGGAGCTTATGGTGAGGACAACCCTGAATGTTGTCTCTAAAGAGTGGGAAGTGTTTGTCTAGAGCATCCTAGGCAGAGGGACCCTCCTACCTTGGGACGAGATGTGGGCAACTCTTTGCCAGGAAGAGATCAGACAATAGTCAAAGACAGGTAGCAGTAGCAAAGGGATCAAGGTCAAGCAGGAGGAGGAGGATGTGGCCCTAGCATCTGAGGGAAAGTAGGAGAAGCAGAAGAAGAAATATCTCTCCAAGATCAAGTGCTTCCACTGTGGGGAGATGGGTCACTATGAGATCCAGTGCCCAAGGAAGAAGAGTAAGGAAGAGTCTTCCAAGACTAAGGCAGTGCCAACACGGGCAGAGAAGGAAGTTTTGACAGACGATGATTGTGCCATGAGTGCACACACGCCAGTTGAACAGAGGTGGGGAGACATCGAGCTCTAATCAGGTGGACTACAGGCAATAAGGGGCATGATCCTCGAGGTACCCAGCCTCTTGGATTAGACCTTGCTACGGGAGCCTCGACGAGGTGTAGCAGGACTGGCTAAGTGGGTGGAGACAGATGTGGATGGAGCGACAGAGAGAGCTACAGTGCAAGAGTCCCAAGACAGTGCAGAGCTAGTAGGTTGTAGTAGTGCAAGAGGCACAGGAGTGTTGCACCAGTGCAGGAAGGCACAACGAGGTGTGTAACAGTGCGAGATGCGGGGAGTTGTTGCAGCAGCGCAAAGATCAGAGAGAGGGAGCACTTGTCAGCAGTAGAGGGAGCTTCAACGTTAGTGGGTGTTTCTAGCCCAACAGGGAGGTTAGTTGGGAGATCGGTTACTTACTTCTCAATAACTGAGTTGCAGTGCAACAGCAGGCAACATGATGCAGCATGATGAGAGGAGGTGCAGTGTGGATGCAGCGCTGGGAGAAAGGAACAGCAGTAACACGGAAGCAGAGGGAGCTGTCGTACAGATGCAGCAGTGGCAGTGGCAGAACCATGGGCAGCAGTACAGGAGGCAGCAGTGCAGAGGATGTCGGGCAGGAAGGCCTAGCATCAGCACAGGTACCGATGCCAGATGATCAGAGTAATACTCAGTGAGGAGTATTGCTAGAGCACAGTCCTTGCTAAGAGGGAGTGTTGATTTGGGGTAGCATCAGATGTGCTCTAGCCACGAAATTTGGTGGAGAGGTTAGGGCACATGAGATTTCCAATACCCGAAAGGGTTTGGGCAAATTCTAAACAGATAAGGAGATATTAAAATAATTAATATTTTTAATGGAGTCCCTAAGTTTAAACTTAGGGAAAATAAAATATTAATGAGTATTAATATGAATCTGTGTTAGCGTGGTCCAAAAGACATGGATCAAGTTAGATCTAATCTTAGCCGTTGATTAGGGACTTAATCTCGGCCGTTGAATTGTCAATAGGAAAATTATAAGAGGAGGCTTGAGGGTCACTTGGTTTGCTAAGAGAGATAGAATCAGTGATTGGGAGAGTAGCTGAGGGGCGTTGAGTATAGAGGAATAGAGAAGGCAAAGATTGTGCTGGGAGTGCAATGCAGCAACCAAGGAGGGTGATACAGAGCAAGCAAGGGCTCACACATGGGCAGCCAAGCGTTGCGCAGAGCACCAGAGTGGCCAACATAGCTGACGCAGAGGCTCCCAGAGTTGACGCAGGGCCTTCTGGGGCTAACGCAGGGCCATCGTGAGACAGAGAGGGGCTGACGCAGTCCAGGTTGTGTAGACGCTGGGGTTGTAGGAGTAGTTTTGTGCTAAGGAGCTGCTAGAAGGGCTTTCCGTGGTTTCAGCCAGGATATTTCTCTCAAACTGTAAGGTATAGCTGTGAAGAAAACCCTCTAATATTGCTTAATAAGAAAACCCTCAGATAGTTGCACCGGTTTTCCCGCATTGGGTTTTTTTGCGGACATTGGTCCAAAAATAATGGTGTCATGTGGTGTGTTTGTTCTTGTTTTTTTTAGTTGTTGATCTGTAATATGTTGAACATGCACTGGTGTTTATTTTCAATATTTACTTTGTAAATAACTTGTTAAAGAAAAATTAACAAGTAGGTAGGAATAAATCAGTAAAAGTGCATGAATGGTTTCTAAATTAAGTAAACTTGGAAACTTTAAGTAAACTTAGTAACTTCAACATTTGGGCCCCTCCTTCCACTAATTTGATTCCCTCCAACGCATGCCTTGGCCAAGTTCAAATTATTCATGTGGGTGGCCCCCACATTCCACTAGCTGCTAGAAATAAAGTCGAATTGCCTATAGTTCCTAAGTTTTATGTGTGGGGTCCTCCTAAGCCAAAAATGATGCCAAAATTGTGTAACTTCACCCCGTGACTAATACATTTGAGAAGGGACATGACAGTCCTCCCCTCCCAAATGTTGCTTGTCCTCAAGCAATCTCAAAGTTGGGTGCTCCAGTATGTGCTCACCCTCCCAGGTGGCATTCTGATCCGACAAGTTCTTCTAGCATACCAAGAACTCCTTGATGGTCCTGCTCCTCTGTCTCCTCTCCCAGCTCTCCAGAATGGCCTCTAGTTCCAACACCAGATGGCCCTCATCATCCAAAGGGGGTAGATCAGCTGTTGTGGTCACCTATTGTCCCAACACCTTCTTCAGGCATGAGACATGAAATATGTTATGGATTCTACTCCCAAGAGGCAGCGCTAGCTCATAAGGCACCTCCCCAACCCGCTTAGTCACCTGGTAGGGCCCATAGAAGCATGGTTGTAGCTTCTTGGCCCCTTTTGTTTTAACGTCGACTGTCTATAAGGCTGCAATCGGAGGTATACTAAGTCCCCCTCCTCAAAGTGCCTCTCTATCCTGTTTCGATCTGCATACAGTTTTTGTTGATTTTGGGTTGTTGCTAAATTTTCCTTTAGAGCTTTGAGGATAGCTTGGCTCTCTTGGACCCAGTCTTTGGCCTTTGGGACCCAACTGTCTCCGAAAATAACATCAGCAAAAGTTAGTGTAGCATAACCATAGATGGCACGGAAAGGTGTCATACCGATAGAGATGTGGTGTGTGGTGTTGTAGCAGAAATTGCCCAAGTGCAACCACTGAATCCACATCCTTTGCTGACCTGTCACATGATTCCTCAGGTACCCCTCCAACCACTGGTTGACCCTCTCCGTCTGATCGTCTGTTTGAGGGTGATAAGTGGTGCTAGGAATGAGCTCCGTCCCAACCAACCTGAAGAGCTCCTACCAAAATCCCCCCATAAATCTATTGTCTTTGTCGCTCACAATGTTCTTGGGGAGCCCATGTAGCCTGAAAACCTCTCGGAAGAACAACTCAGTAACTTGTGCAGCCGTGTATCTAGTGGGGATGGCAAGGAAGTGGGCAAATTTGGTCAACTTGTTGACCACTACATATATGCAATCCTTGCCCTGTAACATGGGGAGTCCAGTGATGAAATCCATCGAAATACTTTCCCATTTCCCCTCCGGAATGGGAAGTGATTGTAGTAGCTCTGCAGGGTGAGTCAGCGCTCCCTTGTTCCGCTGGTAGGCCTAACAATCCCTTACGTGCTGCAACACGTCTTCCTTGAGGCGTTTCCACGTGAACCTCTCCCGAACAGCCATGTAAGTCTTCCAGAACCCCTGGTGTCTGGACAGTGGTGAATTGTCAACTGCCTGGAGTACCCCCCTCGTCAACTGCGAGTTGGGCACCAAGTAAATGCGCCCCTTGTAATAGATGACCACATCCATCACACGGTAACGCTCATCTGCATGTGTCCCCTCCAGCGCATCCCAGGCCTTCCTGTCCTTGGAGTACTCTATCAACAGCTGAGCCTTCCAATCCTAGCAAATGCTCATGAGAGATAACCCAGCTGGTCTCCTGGATAGAGCATCGGCCACCACATTGTGCTTGCCCTGCACATACTCAATGTCAAAATTGTAGGTTGTTGGAATTTCTAAGTCTATCTGTTAGAAATACTTCATGTACTTTTTGATTTATTTCTTCCTACTTGTTCTGTTAATTAACAAGTTATTTACCATGTAAATATTGAAAATAAATACAAGTACATGCTCAACACATACAAATCATCAACTGAAGGAAAAACAAGCACATAAGTGACACCGTTATTTTTGGACTAATGTCCCTGGAAAAACCCAATGCGGGAAAATCGGTGCATCTATCTGAGGGTTTTATTATTAAGCAATTTCAGAATATAATCTGGGTGCCAGAAATGGCTCACCCAACAGAGAATGCTCTTAGCAGTAGTACCTCTCAGTCGAAGACAGATATTCTTGCTAAAAACCCCGGATGTATAATCCCACAGCTCTCAGCACCAATCTGCGCCACGAAATCTCCTAGCGTCAGCCTCTAGGGTTTGCATCAGCCTCTCTGGCACAGTGTCAGCCTAGTGTCACCCCAACTAGCCCTGCGTCAGCCTCTGGAGCCTCTGTGTCACCCACACTGGCTCTCTCCGGCACCATGCAGCTCCTGGCTGCCTTTGCATGGCCTCTGGCTGTTTCTACGTGGCCTCTAGCTAGCTATGTGTCAACCCTCTCCCGGCTTCTGCGCTGATGCTTACGGTACCCTCTCTGCCTCTCTGCTTCTGTATTCACTGCTCCTCAGCTGCAACTCTGATCACTCCTTCGATTTCCTCAGCAAGCCTTGCCTTAGAAAATCGAATTCTTGATCAACTCGGTGTGTTCTTCAATTGACCCTCAAGCCTCCTCTTATACTTTTCTTGTTGACAATTCAACGACTGAGATGAAGTCCCTAATCAACGACTAAGATTAACTCTGGTTTGATCCATGACTTTTGGACACTTATAACATAGTTTTATATTAATTCACATTAATATTTTATTTTCCCTAAGTTTAGACCTAGGAACTCTATTAAAAATATTAATCATTTTAATATCTCCCAAACTGTTTAGAATCTACCCAAACCATTTCCAGGTATTGGAGATATCATGTGCTTTAGCCTCTCCACCAATTTTTGTGGCTAGAGCACATCCGATGCTACCCCAAATCAACACTCCCTCTTAGCGAGGACTGTGATCTAGTAATACTGCTCACTGAGACTCACCCTGATCATCCAACATCGGTCTCGGTGCTGATGCTAGGCCTGCTGCCCAATCTCACTGCTGCAATCCATGGCCCTGCCACTGCCATTGCTGGATCCGTACGACAACCCCTCTCATCATGCCGCCTATAACACTGCCATTGCTAACTGCTGCACTGCTACTCAGCTACTAAGAAGTAAGTAACTGATCTCCCAACTCTGACATCTCTGTTAGGCTAGAGACACCCTCGATGTTGAAACTCCCTCTGTCACTGACAAGTGCCCCTTCTCTGACCTTTGCACTGCTACAACAACTCCATGCATCTTGCATTGCTGCCTCACGTTGTCCTGGGAATCCTGCACTGTAACTCCCTCTGTCACTCCATCTGCATCCATCTCTACTGACATCTGCAGTATTGCTACTCCTCTTCGGGGCTCTCGTAGCAAGGTATAATCCAAGAGGCTGGGTACCTCAAGGATCTTGCCCCTCATCGCCTGTAGTCCATCCGACTACAACTTGATGTCTCCCCACTTCCTCTCAAGTGGCATGTGAGCACTCATCGCACAATCATCATCTGTCTCCACTTCCTTCTCCGCCCTTGTTGGCGCAGCCTTGGTCTTGGAAGCTTCTCCCTTGCTCTTCTTCCTCGGACACTGGTTCGCTTAGTGATGTAGTTCGCCACAGTGGAAGCATTTGACCTTGGAGAGGTCCTTCTTCTAACGTTTCTTCTAATGTTTCTGCTGTTTCCTGCCTTGGTCAGCCTTCTGATCTCTTCTTGGCGAAGAGCCACCCACAGTTCCAATCTAGAAAGGTGGACTTGCCCAATATGCTCTGGACAAACACCTCCCAGTCTTCTGAGATTGTGTTCAGGGTTGTCCTCACCATCAATTCTTGATCCAGTGTGACCCCTATGGAAGTTAGCTGATCCCGGATCTCCTTCAATCGATTGAGGAAGGTGTCGATCTGTTCTCCCTTCCGCATCTGGTATGACCGCAATTGATTTTCTAGTAGCATCTTCCTCTGCATGGAAGTATGCTGATACAATTTCGTTAGGGCCTCCCACATCACATTTGCCATTTCCTTTTCGACAATATGTGGTACTAAATGCTTCTTGACCCTGTCAAGGATGATGCTCTTGGCCCTCGCCATTGCCTCCTCGTACTTGTCTTTCTCAACCGGGTCAACTAGGATCACTATCGTTTTCAAGGTGAAGTCCTTGAGACGATTCTTGTCTAGAACGAACAAGATCCTGGCCTTCCAGACTACGAATTTTGACGCTCTGTCCAGTCTGTCTTGATCACTTAGCCCGTTCACAGCCATCTCAATGCTCCTCTTTTGAGTCTTTCGAGTCTCTCTACTTCCCTCCTGGAAGTTCTTAGTGTGACTCCCGAGCCTCGATTTCCCTCCTGGAAACCCCTTTGCCAATGTCGAGATGCCCCTACTTTGATCGTTAGTACAGTTGCACCACTAATCCGGATTTTCTTAGTTAGAAATCCTCGGTAGCAACTCCCTCCTCCTTGGTCTTGTTCTGTTAGGTACTGTTCTGACCACAGTACCCCACCAACTTCATTCTGCAACTTCTCCACAGCCTCCTATGCCCCAACAAACTGAAGGTTAGAGCCTATAGACTCTGCACAATCCCGACACCAGCAAAATCCGCACCTCTTGGCCACGAGCGTCAATCCTTCCTGACTGAGAAAGATGATCGGGCACTGCATAGGTCAGGTCTGCTCCTTTCTGCCACTGCATTGATCCTTCTCCTAGCTCAAACTTGAGGACGCAGGCATTGTGTCACCCCTTCCTTGCTAGTTTTCCACTAGGAACAGCTTCTGTCACTCAGGACATCTGTTTCTACTGTTGCTGCTCTGCTTGGCTGATGCCCTCAGTTCCCCTGTGATCTGCAACCTTGCTCTGGTACCATGTTGGAATTTATAAGTCTATCTATTAGAAATCCTTCATGTAGTTTCTGATATATTTCTTCCTACTTGTTCTGTTAATTAACAAGTTATTTACCATGTAAATACTGAAAATAAATACAAGTACATGCTCAACACATACATATCATCAACTGAAGGAAAAACAAGCACACAAGTGACACCGTTATTTTTGGACTAATGCCCCTGGAAAAACACAATGCGGGAAAACCGGTGTAGCTATCTAAGGGTTTTATTATTAAGCAGTTTTAGAATACAATCTACATGCCAAAAACGGCTCACCCAACAGAGAATGCTCTCGACAGTAGTACCTCTCAGTTGGAGACAGATATTTTGACTAAAAACCCCGAATGTACAATCCAACAGCTCTCAGCTCCAATCTGCCCCACGAAATCTCCCAACATCAGTCTCTAGGGTTTGTGTCAGCCTCTCTGGCCCAGTGTCAGCCCAACGTCACCCCAACTAGCCCTTCGTCAGCCTCTGGAGCCTCTGCGGCATGTACGCTGGCGCTCTTTGACTCTGCGCAGCTCCTGGCTGCCTTTGCATGGCCTCTAAACTGCGCAGCTCCTAGCTGCCTCTGCGTGGCCTCTAACTGGCTTTACGTCAACCCTCTCCTGGTTTCTGCGCTGATTGATGCAGCCTAAGCCGCACATACCCACAGTATGCATATAAATGCATGTCATATTCATGTCCCAGGAATTTCAATCACATACTTAGGAAAAGCTCTCTTAAATCAAGGTTTAACACTCTTTCAACTAAACTCTATGCGGAAACATTTCATTCAATTAACCAAAATCTAAACCTTTATAAACCTTCAAGCGGAACCTTATGAAATTCTTCCATAATCTTTGGTTAATTATTATTATTATCCGCGCATATCAATAACACCCTTTTAACTTGGATTTTAGTTTAAACCCAACATTAACCATACTATATTTATTCCACTTTATTTCTATTATAAATCTTGTATAATAGAAATTATACATAAACCATTTAACCCTTCATTAATTTACCATTTTGTCGATTCACACGACTTTGCACATTTACTGATGCCCAACCCGCACTTCAAATCTCCACCATTAATTCTCTTCCTTCAGATCCAACAGTGATCATGCTCTAACTAGCACGACAGATAAAATTCTGGAAGCATGCGAGAAGAGTTGTTTTGATTGTGCTACGTGGCACCTCCACAGTTCATCGCGTGCTCTCAAGGAATTTTCCGCTTACCACTTTATTTCCACGCGATATACCGCTTAACCCATTTACCGCTGGAACTCAAAGAAGTTAAACTTCTTTTGAATAACTCATCAGGTCTGCCCAGCGTGTGAACCCGTGCTCACATTCAAGAGTGATTACCATTAGATTATCACCAGAAACTTCTTTTGAATAACTCATCAGGTCTGCCCAGCGTGTGAACCCGTGCTCACATTCAAGAGTGATTACCATTAGATTATCACCAGAACAAACAATCATAATGAACCGACAAATAAGCTTTGGTTAATAGATACATCGGGTCCGTCTATTATGGATAACTCGCACACTAGTTCGAACCCGACCACCGTAGGATCTCCTCTGATTGACGATCACATATACATGAACGATATTTCATTACATAGTTCAGATCTATATAATATTTGGCATCATATGTTCATGTAATGATTCATTAATAGGAATCTCCAGCTTATAACAATTTGGAAATTCAACACCACTCGCACTCTTGCACGCTATCCTCTTTCTTTGAACTTCTTTGGTGTATTTCTGACACGCCTAGTTCACATGTAAAACTGTCTACAGTCTCGATTGCGCACTATTGATTGTGCACTGTCCTCTGTGTAAATTTGCTCAAGTTCACTTGCACATCTGTTTTCTACAGAAATATTCCACAATTTACGCACTGTTTGTAGTTCAATCACTTAGTGTAAACTACATAATTCAGAATCGAATCTCTGTATATATATATATATATATATATATAAACAAATATTTACAAAAGGTTTCTTTTCTCATGCCTGATTTCTAATCAGTGGCCTCTTCACCTACTCTCTGGCCCATAGGCTCACAATTCAAACCTTTACTAACTATCTAAATTCTGAATTTCACTCTCTCTCTAACTAACTAACTCTTTCTATGCCTTTTAGGCTTACATTTATACAAAAAGTTCTGTGAACCAATTCTGGTTCAGATTCTTAATAATTTCAACTAAACCCTAGGAATCCTCTCAATCCCAGAAATCATAAACTAATTTCTAATTTAAGATCTACAATTAATTTCCAAATCTATCAATCCCTATGAACTCTCAACTATCCTAATTCTCTCATGTTTCCCTTCATTCGAGAACATTTACAATATGCCTCTCAATACTTAATTAGATCCTATTCTCCTAAAATCACTCAAAAACATTAGAATTACATTAGTTTGATGCATAGGAACCCAACTTCCTTAAAAAAGAACAAGACCCCTAAATTCTACTAAATGTACAAATATTTGGAACCATGATGCTCTTGCATCAGACTCCCAAGGTAGAAAACATTCATGATCTCCAGATCATGTGTCTTCATATGCCAATAAAAAAACCTCCAAGGTCCCAAACCTTAGTTTGTAACTTCCCAAATGCCTTGCACCTTTGCTGCTGCTGTATATCTGTTGTCTTTTGGTTCATCTTCCTCTCTTTAATCAGTTTCAAATTCTAATTGATCACTCCTCCTGCTTTCATTTTCCTCAACCTGGATTGTTTCGTCATGAACTGCCATAATTCTTCAATCTCCATCTCCAACACATCCTTGGGCTGGTACATACTCTGCCATTTACTGCTATCTCTCTCTCTGCTTCAGGTTGTTGTTGCTGTCCACTAACTTCGGCACCTTCACATTCTGCATCTCTTCAAGCTCTTTTTCTTTCATGGCTACCTCTTCTTGCATCAAGTCTTGACTTTCCAGCATTTTAATATTTCCGTTCCATGGATTAAATACTTCCATAGAATCTTCTTCTTTCTCCTTTACTTGGCTGCTCTCTTGTACCAAATATTCTCCAGCATCTACAACAAAACCTACAATCAAAAAAAATTGTTAAAATAAAAAACATAAGGCTTTTGTGCCTCTTCTTCCTTTGGCTACAATTCAGCTTGCTGCTCTGATTTTTCCTCCTCTGTCAGCACATCAGTATGTTGATTCAACCTCTCTAAAGAATTCTCTAAAGGATTTTCGAGACTGTCAGCAAGTCTCTCTTCCACACCATTTGCTTTAATGATGTCTTCCTGCACTTGTCCACTGTAGTGAACTTCTTCATTCTCATTCAGCTCTGATTTTACAACCTGAACACTTACTCTTTGGTTTTCTAGCCTTTTCTCCAAAAGAATTAACTCATGCCGTAAATTTTCCATCTCACTTGGGATTTCTCCTAAAAGCTCTGTACAATCCTCACTATCTTTTTCTTTGTCACAAGTATAATTTCTTGGTGACACTACTTCTTCATTCTCAATCAGAATAAAATTCTGATCCTCCATCTTTGTGATAGTTTTTTATGTCTGTCCATCACTCTTCCTTTGTCCATTTAAGAAAATCAATTTCTCTTTGTCCTTACCAATAACAAATTCCTTATCATAAGATATAACTATCTTATCTCTACTAAAGATATTTCCTTCACTAAGCAAGGAATTTATGAACTCCTTCTGTTGTAATAACTCAACTTGATCTTCATTTGAAAGACAGTCATCATCATACTTTGCTTGGCAACTTTCAACTTTACTCCAGATAGTTCCATAGGATGGTTTGTCTTCTGCAATATCTGCATTCACACACAACTTGCTAGTTTTAAAACCACAAGACCTCATGATCTCACTTGATGATTCAATCACCAAGTCCTCCTGCTGTTCCAAGTCCTCTACATGACTCATAAATATTTTGATGGTCTTCTCTTCAATCTCCTCAAGTCCTTCACTTGGTTGATTGATATCCTTCCCTAATTCTTCCTGCTTTTGGTCATTATCATGAGTCAAAATTCCTCTGCTTCCAGTCCTTGCAATATGCTGAAAAGTAAAACTTTTCCCCAACTGTATACGAGTATTTACATGATGTTAAAAAATTGTATATTACAGAGCAATGGAACACATAAAATATTGCAGAAATATAAACACAGAAAAACGCATAAAACAAGAGAGACACAGATATACGTGGTTCACCCAGTTTGGGCTACGTCCACCCCGAATAGCCAGTCCTTCCTTTCTATTATCCAACAAAATGAAGAGACACAACCTATAACAGATCCGCTGTAATATCTTCTATTTTCTCTCACAGTCTCACCTCTCTGCTTCTCACTCGGAGAATACACATACATTACACAGACTCAATACAATGCCCTCATATGAAAAGAGGGGTTGCCTTCTAGGGCAAAAAACTCTAAACTAAACATAAGTTCTACCGTTAGATCATCTGCCTAATGAACGGCCTAGATTGACTAGAAATTACTATACTTTTACAAGGCAATTTTACATTTGTTTTTAACTTTGGGGGCATTGCCCCAGAGCTCCCGCCGGGGGACCGCTAGCCCCCGGACCTCCCAACCAGGGGGGATCGGCCCCCCTGGACCCCCACGGGGGGGACAAGTCCCCCCCGCGTGGAGGGGTGTACAAGCTTCTTGGGGTATACATCTGGCCGAAAACAAAGACCTCTGAACAATCATGCTCCACACACAACACATGAGACCTATCTATCTCATTTTCTTTCAGAACAGAATTGAGATTATGCCTGTCTTCTTCCTCCTTTACGACAATATCAACATATTGTCCTTTGTCACATGTTTCACCTGCAAACATACACAAATTATCAGGTTTAAAATCATGTGACCTTTTGGTCACACTTGAAGTTTCAGTCTTTAAGTCTTCCTACAAATACTCATTTATTTTGAGTAATTCTTCCTTTAGTCGAGCATTCATCATTTGCTCTTTCCTCTTTTGTAGTTTATGCCACCTTAACTTTGTTCTCATAAGAAAACCACACCTCTGGTCTTTCTCATTCCTCTGTAACAGTTCCATCAGTACTTCAAGATGGACTATTATCTCACTGTTCTCCCTCTCATATTCTTCATCATTCATCTGTCTCCATATGCCAGTTGCTTTGGCATCTTCGTTCTTCATTTTGTGGCTTTTCTTTGAACCTCTACAATGACTATCAGTGGTCATCTTCTTCTCCATCTCTATGAGTTCTTCACCCACTCATTATGAGCTGCACAAGTGTCTGCAACAACAAGTCCTCCCTACTGCATGATACCTCACTAAGCTTCTCTCCTCTGAGCTCGGTCTTTTGGCATCTCTCTGGTTCTCTCCTCTGGAACCATATGAGCACTCCATTCTCTAGGCTTCAACTCATCTGCACTTTTGAGAACACAATTGTCCTCTTGTATTTCAAACCCAATGAAATACTAGGTTCTGGCCACTCTCTCTCAGAATCCCTTATTGGCTTCTTTCAAACTGCTCTTCAGGCTGTGATCTTCTTGTTGAGATTCTTCACTAATTACTGTTACCTGCATATCAATGATATTTAAACAAAGATCATTCCCAAGCTTTCAAAAGCTTCTTGTTGCCAAATTTCTATGGCCACTTTTAAAATGCTTCTGCTCAGCTTCCTTCTGAGAACACTCTTGTCCTCTTTGTCCAACCTTCAGTGAGATTCATCATGTTCACTGCCAATTTTTTTTTTCCAGTCTTCCATTCACTTTGTTCTTTAGAACACATACAACTTTCCTTGTCTGTCTACTTCTATCAATCTTTACTTTGTCTTAAACCTGCAAAACTCAAACCAGAGTTAAATAAAACAATACCTGTATGATTTCACAAGCAGTCTCCATCCATTCTTCACATTCGAGGGAATCTCCATTTTCCTCAAGAAAACAAACATCGTTGTGCTTTCTTTATGCTTCTGCAATCTATTCTTAAGAGTATCACTTACTCTCATCTTATGTCATGCCTTCTACTTATCAGATTCAAATAACCTGATCTCCTCTTTGCAATCACACTTGCATTCTGCACAATTTTGCTTTAATTAATAAGAGCTTTGACCATGCTCTAATACCAAATGATGCAGCCTAAGTCGCACATACCCATAGTATGCATATAAATGCATGTCATATTCATGTCCCAGGAATTTCAATCACATACTTAGGAAAAACTCTCTTAAATCAAGGTTTAATGCTCTTTCAAATAAACTCTATGCGGAAACATTTCATTCAATTAACCAAAGTCTAAACCTTTATAAACCTTCGAGCGGAACCTTATGAAATTCTTCCATAATCTTTGGTTAATTATTATTATTATCCGTGCATATCAATAATACCCTTTTAACTTGGATTTTATTTTAAACCCAACATTAACCATAATATATTTATTCCTCTTTATTTCTATTATAACTCTTGTATAATAGAAATTATACATAAACCATTTAACCCTTCATTAATTTACCATTCTGTCGATTCACATGACTTTGAACATTTACTGATGCCCAACCTGCACTTCAAATCTCCATTGTTAATTCTCTTCCTTCAGATCCAGCGGTAATCACGCCATATTGCGCTCTAACTAGCACGGCGGATAAAATTTCAGAAGCACGCGAGAAAAGTTGTTTTGATTGTGCTACATGGCGCCGCAACGGTTTATTGCACGCTCTCAAGGAATTTCCGCTTACCACTTTATTTCCACGCGATATACCGCTTAACCCATTTATCACTAGAACTCAAAGAAGTTAAACTTCTTTTGAATAACTCATTATGTCCACCTAGTGTGTTAACCCGTGCTCACATTCGAGAGTGATTACCATCGGATTATCACCAGAACGAATGTTCATGATGAACCGACGAATAAGCTTTGGTTAATAGATGCATCGGGTCCGTCTGCTGTGGATAACTCGCATACTAGTTCGAATGCGACCAGCATAGGATATCCTCCGATCGACGATCACATATACATGAACGATATTTTATTACATAGTTTAGATCTATATAATATTTGGCATCATATGTTCATGTAATGATTCATTAACAGGAATCTCCAGCTTATAACAATTTGGAAATTCAACACCACTCGCACTCTTGCACGCTATCCTCTTTCTCTGAACTTTTTCGATGTATTTCTCACATGTCTAGATCACATGTAGAACTGTCTACAGTCTCGATCGCACGCTATTGATTGTGCACTGTCCTCTGTGTAAATTTTCTCAAGTTCCCCTGCACATCTGTATTCTACAGAAATATTCCACAATTTACACATCTTTTGTAGTTCAGTCACTTAGTGTAAACTATATAATTCAGAATCGAATCTCTGTATATATATATATATAAACAAATATTTAGAAAAGGTTTCTTTTCTCAAGCCTGATTTCTAATCAGTGGCCTCTTCACCTACTCTCTGGCTCGTAGGCTCACAATCCAAACCTTTACTAACTATCTAAATTCTGAATCTCACTCTCTCTCTAACTAACTCTTTCTATCCCTTTTAGGCTTACATTTATACAAAAGGTTTTGTGAACCAATTCTAGCTCTGATCCTTAATAATTTCAACTAAACCCTAAGAATCCTCTCAATCCCAGAAATCATGAACTAATTCCTAATTTAAGATCTACAATTAATTTCCAAATTTATCAATCCTTATGAACTCTCAACTATCCTGATTCTCTCATGTTCCCCTTCATTCGAGAACATTTACAATATGCCTCTCAATACTTAATTAGATCCTATTCTCATAAAATCACTCAAAAACATTAAAATTACATTAATTTGATGCATAGGAACCCAACTTCCTTAAAAAAACATAAGACCCCTAAATTCTACTAAATGTACAAATTTTTGGAACCATGATGCTCTTGCATCAATGATGCTCCCAGTACCCTCTCTGCCTCTTTGCTTCTATATTCACTGCCCCTCTGCTGCAACTCTGGTCACTCCTTCGATTTCCTCAGCAAATCCTGCCCCAAAAAATTGAATTATTGGTCAACTCGGTGTGTGCTTCAAGTGACCCTCAAGCCTCCTCTTATACTTTTCTTGTTGACAATTCAACGACTGAGATTAAGTTTCTAATCAATGGCTAAGATTAACTCTGGCTTGATCCATGACTTTTGGACCCTTCTAACACAATTTTATATTAATTCACATTAATATTTTATTTTCCCTAAGTTTAGAGTTAGGGACTCCATTAAAAATAATAGTTATTTTAATATCTCCCAAACTTTTTAAAATCTGCCCAAACCATTTCTAGGTATTGGAGATCTCATGTGCTTTAGCCTCTCCACCAATTTTTGTGGCTAGAGCACATCCGATGCTACCCCAAATCAACATAGGCCTGCACCTTGCTGACCCATCTTTACTGCCTGTCATTGAGGCCTTGCTGCCCCATGAAATGTCGAAGACTGTTGTGATCAGTCTTCACTCGGAATCGGTTGCACACCAAGTACTAGCAGAATTTGGCCAATGCATGCATAATGGTCAGCATCTCCTTGTCATATATGGAATATGACATCTCATGGGGTAGGAGCTTCCGTCTCTCGAAAGCTATGGGATGCCCCTCCTGTGACAATACGGCTCCAACTCCTACCCCTGATGCATCACACTCCACTGTGAATGGCTGCGAAAAGTCCGAGAGTGCTAGAACACGGCGACTGCTCATCACCTCCTTGTGGCGATCGAAGGCCGCTTGTGCTCCATCAGTCCATGCGAAGGCCCCTTTCTTGGTCAAGTCGGTCAAGGGTGCTACCAGCTGTGAGAATCCTTTGACAAACTTCATGTAGTAAGTGCAAATACCCAAGAAGCCTTTCAACATAGTCACATCTCGGGGTGCTGTCCAATCCCGGATGGCCTGAATCTTCTCCTTGTGAACCTTCACCCCGTTTGCTCCAATGATATGCTCGAGATAAAGCATTTTCGTCAATCCAAACTCGCACTTGGAGAGCTTGGCATAAAACTGTTGCTCCTCCAAAATGCACAGTACCTCCAAGTGTTGGAGGTGCTCCTCCCACATCTGGCTATAGATTAGGATGTCATAAAAAAATACTAGCATGAACTTCCTCAACTAGACCCGAAAGATATTGTTCATGCAAGACTGAAATGTGGCGGGAGCGTTGGTTAGTCCAAATGGCATGACCAAAAACTCAAAGTGCCCATAGTGGCACCAGAATGCTGTCTTTGGGATGTCCTGATCCCGAACTCTAATCTGGTGGTACCCTGAATGCAGATAAATCTTAGAGAAGTACTTGGCTCCTCTAAGCCCATCCATCATCTCATATATGCGGGGAATGGGGTATCGGTTCTTAAGGGTCTTCTGGTTAAGGGCTTGCTAGTCGATCCACATCCTGAGGGTCCCATCCTTCTTCTTCACCAGCACTACGGAAGAAGCAAAAGGACTGGAACTAGGCCTGATATGGACCAACGCAAGAAGCTCCTACATGGCCTTCTCTATCTCGTCCTTATAGGCTTTGGGGTGCCTGTAGGGAGTAGTGATGACTGCCTATATAACCAACTCCAACTCAATGGTGTACTCAAACCCTCTATCTGGTGGCTACCCTAGTGGAATGTCTCTGAACACTACTGCGTACCTGTTCAGTAGAGCCTATATGTCTGCTGGTGGTGATTGTGCCTGTCCCCCAACCTCTGAGATCCTGAACTCGACTGCCCATGCAATGTCCCCATGTCGAAGATTTGCCTCCATCTTGTGGGCCGAAACTGTCTGAGGCGAATAACACTGCATGCCTCTCAAGACTACCAGTTTGCCATCTGGCCCCATGAACTCCATCTTAGGTTTCCTCCAATCTATCGTTACTCGCTCAAGGGAATACAACCACTGGATACCCATCACCACGTTGGTGTCTTGCACATCAACCACAAAGAAGTGGTCTGTCATCGAGTAGTTTCCCATAACTACTGTCAAGGAGGGCACATATCTGGTACACTAGATGGTACGGTCACTTGGACTAGGATAGAGAACCCCTCAAACTTTGTTGTGGTAAGGCCCCTCCTCTGGACCAGCTGTGCATCTATGAAGTTGTGGGTAGCCCCACTGCCCACCAGTACCGACACCCTCTGTCCCTGTACCATACCTCCGATCCTTAGTGTCAAAAACTTAGGAATCTCGCATAAATAAGAAAGGACTCATCCTGATGGGGCAAGAGATGCCCCTCCCTATGGAGGTGATGGTGGTGGCCCTCTGTCCCCTGGACTCTCTCCATTTGTCCCACCACAATCCCGCTCCACCTCGTCCTCCTGATCACTGTTAGAAAAGACCTCAATGTAATGCGCTCTACCCACTATGCACCTATGGCCAGGTTCCCAAGGCATGTGAAGCACAACTTCCTCCTCCAGAGGTCCTTCCGTGTCTCTTGATCTAGCTACCCCCTCCCTTGTGTGGTCCTTGGTGGTGGGGGTCTAGTCTCATGCCCCTTCTGTGGAAAAGGGGTCCGTGCAGGAAATGGGGCTTTGGTCTTGGGGATGGCCCCCTGTAAATCTCTGGCGCACACCACCACTTCCTGCAGCGTAGAGGGTCTGCATGACTTCACCAATCCATGCAGAGGCTCAAGCAAGCCCTCAATGAAGGTGTATACCCTCCTTGCCTCAAACAGATCCGGGACCATCACTGACACACACAGAAAATCTTTGAAGTACTGCTCTGGGTTGCCTGTTTGGCGCAGTTGTGTCAGCTCCCTGAAAGATGCCTGAGGATCCCTCTGATCAAATTGCTCCACCACCCTCATGGTGAAGTCCTCATAAGAAACTATTTGGGCATGCCCCAAAGTGGTCAGGCCGTGAAACCACCAGTGATGGGCTTCCCCCTCCAAGTGTAGTGCCGCCATCTTAATGGCTTCTTGCTCCGTCATCGAGTTGAGTTGAAAGTATGTGTCCATCTTTTCAACCCAAGCCCTGGTTGTGCAATTGGCAGTGCCATCAAATGTAGGGAAATACATCCTCCCTATAGTTCTCTGTAGCTCATAGTTTTGGGTCCCTTGCCCTTCGTACCCCTTGTTCCTCTCACTCTTCTTGAGCTTGAAGTAATCTCTGAAGGAGAGGGCTTCTTTGAAATCTTCCTCCATCACCTGCCACTCTCTGAAGTAATCCCCCAACTGGGGAGTGTCTTCCTCCCTTGTTGGTTCGATTTGTGCCATTGGCACAAAAGAGGGTAGTGTAGCCCTAGTTGGCACACTAACTGAAGGGCACTATGCTACTATTGAGGAGTGATCGAAAGGCTGAAAAGCCCTGAAAGTTTCTCCACACTAAAACCCTCTAGGTGTGGCCTTGTCTCTGTTCTGTGATTTGATCTCCTCTAGCATGTCTTTTTGCCCCTTGGCCAAGTCACTCAGAGCCCTCAAGAGGCTATTGAAAGCCATCTCCTCCCTACTCTTAGTCTCTGCCATTTCCTCCTCTTCAGCCATTACTTTCCCTCTTTCCTCCATATCTAGTGTAATTTCTAGCTCCCTTTCTCGGCTCATGTAACTCTACCTCCAGTAAATGATTTTCTCCTGGTCTTCTCCTCTCATATGAAACCAACCCCACAGCTGAGCTAAGAACTAGGCTGTGATACCACTGTAATGTTGATAAGTAGGAATATAAGTGATATTCTAGACAAATAAATACAGCATAAAATTAAAAACATGCATTATACACTCATAAAACACCGTAAATATGGAACTGCTAAGCCATATATTATAAAATCTAAGAGCATAGGTACAATATAAATGATATGGTGCACCTAGGCTTGTCTCAAGAACAAGCTGGACTAAACTCAGGTGATGGAATAGCTGAGCTAAAGGTTGCCCAGTTGCTGCATTGCGTTGGCCTAGTAAAACTGTTGTCCTACTGAAATTCGACCTGCTGGAATGTGCTCAAAAACTGCCTAGAAAATTATTTCTTTTTAGCCTTAGAATTCTTGGACAAAACCCAGAAGGAAATTTCTCTGGTTTTGATTTTGGATTTTCAGCCTCCTTGGAGCCTCTCCCTAGCTGCTGCCAAATTCAACTTGTAGGAAACAGCTTGCAAATCCACCTGAAAACACACCTAGAATGCTGGGTTCACCTGTGATGACTGACTCCTTGCTCCCCGGATGATCCTTGGCCCGAATGGCTGCTCTCCTAAGCACCACAAATTTGCTGCCAGAGGCCTCTGCAGAATCCCTCTGCCCAGAAATTCGTACAGTTGTAATCCCTGAATGGCTGGCTGCAAAACTTAGTGAAAATGTCCTCAACCAACAGCCTTTCCAGCTCCCGGAACTCCCAACAAGTTATGGACCTCCTGGCTGGTTCAATCTACTTCTGCGTGTTTTTGGTTGCCCAAAAAATAGGTAGTCTCCTCCTTTGCGTGGCTGGATGAAGTGGATGTCAATGTTGAAACCCTTGAAATCTCTGTGGAACAACCTCCCTAGGGTGGGCACGGATAGTCCCCGGAAGTAGAGGTTGAATCTACCCTGCGGAAGATCCGTGGCTAAATAGCGGGTAGACTCGCTAAGCTGCAGAACATACAAAGGTAAGTTTGTTTGTCAAATGATCAAGATGATGCAAAATGAGAGCTTCTTCCTCTTTTATCACCTTGGGTCCCCTTAGCCCCGTGGCTAAACATCCGGTAGACTCGCTAAGTAGCAGAGCGTACAAAGGTAAGTTTGTTTGTGAAATGATCAAGATGATGCAAAATGAGAAAACCTTCCTCTTTTATCACCTTGGGTCCTTTTAGCCTCTTGTGGGCTCCTCCTTCCACTAATTCGATTCCCTCCAACGCATGCCTTGGCCAAGTTCGAATTATTCATGTGGGTGGCCTCCACATTCCACTAGCTGCCAGAAATAGTCGAATTGCCTATAGTTCCTAAGTTTTGTGTGTGGGGTCCTCCTCCTAAGCCAAAAATGATGCCAAAATTGTGTAGCTGCACCTCATGACTAATACATTTGAGAAGGGACATGACATACTATAATGCCCTTCAGGCTTAAACATTAAATGAAAGCATTTGAATACAAATATGGTTAATGTACCTCATATTTAATGCATATTTAATGACCCACCTTGATCGGATGAGCAGGCTAGATGAAATAAAACACTGATCGGAGCATGGATGGGCGGCAACTAGCTATTTGTGTATCATCATAGGGCTGCTAGCTAGCAAGTTGAAACAATAGGGGGCAAAAATTCTCCTAGGGGTTACCCACTTAGGTGGGTAACAAGAACCACTAAGCTATCTCCAATGTGCAAGTCCATCATGGATGATCTCCCATGTGTGAATCCACCATGGATGACCTAGGGGTTGAACATACACAATTTTGAAGCACCCCAAAACATGGTTTAAACACTTTTGGAGTATCTTGAAAGATCACAACTCCTATGACTTGACCAATAACTATAGCTCCTTTATGACCTGCATCTGTACTTGTATAGATTTTGCCTATATGGTGTTATTGCATACCTCCTATGACGAACCCTTAGTCTCCAAAACCTTGCCATCAAAACCATCATCATTGTCATCAAATCCATTTCCAGCTTCCTGAAACCCTTCTCCATTTCCAATTCGATCCAAAAAATACCCCTATCATGCAGATATGAGGCCATACTCCTGTGCTTTGACCAATGATTGCAGCATCTGTATTGCCCATGTCTATTACATGGATTGTGTTTCTATGGTGCTGCTAGGTCCCTCCTCCAGTACTTGAAGTGCACCCTCCCATGTCACTAGTCTCCTCCATTACTTTTTTTGACAAGTTAATGATAATTAGCTTGATAACACGTGATTTCTTTGATTCTAATAATGATATGTTTTATCATCTTTGCACTTTCCTAATGTTAGTCTTGGGTTCTTCTATTTATCCAAATATGCTTTAGGTAGACATGGGCTTTCTCTGCTCGCAACAAGACCAATGCCCTACTCCAGATGATAATGGCTTCTGTGCTTTCCGTTCACTAGCATGCCTTACAAGATAGAGCAAACATCATGTTCATTCTGTATGCATCCTTGACATTTAATAGTAGTTATAAGCTCCTTGACTTGCACATGAATTCAAAGTGCTACGTAGAAAATGGCATGGTGAAAGGAATCAAAATGGTGTTTTCTTTCCTAAAAACTTGAAAGGTTTGGTTCAGAGAATATTTTTGCCAATTCCATGCTCACTAAGTCTCTTTTATTGAACTTATACTTGTTGGATAAATGTTGAATATGGAGTAAGCATAATGCCCACTCTGTATCCATCCTTGACACTAAATAGTAGTCATAAGTTCCCAGACTTGCATATGAATTCAAAGTGATATGTAGGAAATGACATTGTGAAAGGAAACAAAATGGTGATTTCTTTCCTAAAAAATTAAAAGGTTTGCTTCAGAGAATATTTTACCGATCCATTCCCACTTGCTGGCTTTAATTGAATTTATACTTGTTGGATAAAAGTTGAAGCTGGTTTCTTTTTCCTTCCCCGTTATATCTGTAGTATCAGACTTCAGAATAGAAATGACACTAATGATATGAATTTTACTGCTCCTAAGTATTGTTGTATGTTGCACAGGTTTCTGTTCATGATATGGATTGGACATTACCAACAGCAATTGTCTTAGGAAACGAACACAGGTAAGCAATTTTGAATGATTTCCCTTGTTTTCAGATATCATATGAAATCTTAATTTCAAAACGTGTTTCTTTTGTTTGGTCAATAGTTCTTCTCATCACATGTTGATACTTGTCTTTTGAAACCGCTCCTCAATTGCATGAAACAATAATCTATTCTATTTGTTTGTTTGTTAAGGTTGATCAAAGTGATAAACAAAAAGGAACTTATGCATAATGTAACATGTTATTTTATCAAGGAAGATGACTTTATGTATGATTCTTTGGACATTCAATCATAACTCTCAAAAAATAGAAGATAATTTTTAACTGCCAATTAGCTCACATATGCTTTTTTTACTAGTGTGAATTTCACATTAAATTTATAACTAGTCTAAACACAAATCTATGTACAAACTAAAGTTAACAATGCTAAGGAATCGGGAGATGGCCATAATGACAAAGGTAGAACTTATGCTAGTTTTTTCCCATGTGCTTAATGTGTATGCCTCAACAATCTTTTGCATTTTGATCTTCTTTTGTTTTTTTGTGTGACCATCATATACTTTTTCTTGTTTTGTTAGCTACATTAACCTCCCTAGAGAACCAATGGTCAGTTGAACCCGAAGAAGGGAGGGGGAATATAGGGCTTGTAATGTGAGATGGAAAGTGGTATGTATGGAATAGGGACAGATGGGACTATGTTATTTCAATTAGGGTTGTGAAAATTTGGATGCCCAAATATCTCTTGCAACAACTGATTACGTTTTTCCTATTTGTTAATTACTGAACCAAATTATTGATTGTTTCCTATAGTAAACACTGAAATGAATACATTGCAGCCTTCACCATTTAAACAAAATACGAAAACAAGAAACTGAACAGAAAGAAATACACAACAAATTTACACAGTTATTTTTGGACATATGTCCCCAGAAAAACCCAATGCGAGAAAACTGGTGCAACAACTCTGAGTGTTTTATTATTAAGCAGTAGCAATTTCTGAATACAATCTCTGGATTCCTTCCTAGCAATCCAATTACAGAGAATATCACTGATAGAGAGATAAGTGAGGTTACCTCACACTATCACTTGAAATCCTGGCTGATCCAGCCACTAAATGAACTGCCCCTGGCTGCCTTTGCAAAATCGCTGCGTCACACCCTCTGGGGACAGTGTCACCCCTTCAACTGATCGATTTGTTGCGTAGGAACATCGATTTGCACCTCCCGGTCTCACACCTCGGCTTTTGGCTTCTACAATCGATTCCTTTAGCAAATTTTCTGTGGCCCTACGTGGCTCTGCGTTAGCCTCTCTGGCTCTACGCTGCCTCTACTAGATCTCTCTCTGCCTTCTTTGCTAAGTATTCTCTGATTGGGAAAGATTTCCCTTCAGATACTATCCCTGCCCCTCACTGCACAATATCACTATCGAAAATCTCTCCGACAGTTGCTTTGCTTCAAAAAATCGAACTTCTTTCAAACTACAGCTCTATATCACCCCACCTCCCTCCTGGAGATGCCCATCTGTAGTTCTTTTGAACTACAACTCTAGATCACCCCACCTCCCTCCTCGAGATGCCTGGGCTGTCATGGCGAACTCCTCCTCCTCGATATTCGCGGCTGCAACCTTCAGATCATGCTTCTCATCTTTTCCTTCTTCTTGAGAGGACACTATGTTGCGTAGTGACCGAATTCACCACACCTGAAGCATTTGAGTTTCAAAACAACTTGTTGAAATTTCTAAGTCTGACACGTTAGAAATCCCTACTGCATTATCTGGTTTATTTTCTCCTACTTGTTCTTTTCATTAACAAGTTATTTATAAATATAAATACTAAAAATAAACACAAATGCAGCCTTAACTCATATACAAATCAGCAATTGAAATAATTGAGACAAACACACAAGGGACACCGTTATTTTTGGACAATCGTCCCTGGAAAAACCCAATGCGGGAAAACTGGTGCAACAGATATGAGGGTTTTATTATTATGCAGTTTTTGAATACAACTAGGGTGCTAGAAATGGGTCACCCAACAGAGAATGCTCTCGACAGTAGTACATCTCCTCAGAGACAAATATTCTAACTGATTAATCACCGAATGTACAATCCCACAACAACAATTGTAGCTTCTTAGCTGGACAGCGAAAGTTGCTCCAAGCTTCTCTGCTGCTCTGCGTCACTTTGTAGGGAGTGTGTCACCCTTCCTGGCTCACCAACACTCAGTTTGCCCCACGAAAATTCTTCTAGCATTGCCTCTTGGCCCTGCATCAGCTCTACTAGCCTTTGCGTAGCTACTGAAGCCTCTGCATCAACTCTCAGACCCTCTGCATCACCCACACAGACCTCTTCAGCCTCTGCGTAGCTCCCAATTGCCTCTACATCAGCCTCTCCAAGCTCTGCCTTGCCTCTCTGGCACTATCTCTGCCTCTCTACTATGTATTCTCGGCCTCGTGCCACACTACCCCTCGCTGCAACAAATTACTAGCTCGATTTTCTCAGCAAAACCCCGCTCCAAAAAATCGAACTGACTGATCAATTTTGGTGTATCTCCAACTGACCCTCAAGTCTCCTCTTATAGTTTTTCTGTTGAGTCTTCAATGGCCAAGATTAAGTCCCTAATCAATAGCTAATATTAGATTTGGCTTGATCCATGTCATTTAGAACATTCTCACCCAGTTTTATATTAATACCCATTAATATTTAATTTTCCAAAATTTAGACTTAAGAACCCCATTAAAATATTAATTATTTTAATATCTCTCCAACCGGGTGGAATTTCTCCAATCCATTTTTAAGTTTTGGAGATCTTATATGCCTTAGCCTCTTCACCAATTTTCATGACTAGAGCACATCTGATGCTACCACAAATCAACACATCTTTCTTCTTCTTTCGTTGCTCCTGTTGCCCCCCGGATGTGAGGGCTGCATTCTCTTCCTCCTCCTTGGGCTTCAATCCACTGCTGCTACTTCCATCAAGTTTACACTTGACCAAGTCCCTCTTCAGCTCCTCTTCCTTAAGACTTGCCCACATTTCATCCCAGTTTTGCAAAGTCGCCCTACTCAGGATGCTTTGGACAAAGACTTACCACTCCTCAGATACTGAATTTAGGGCTAGTCTTTCCATCTCGGAACCTTGAGGTGTTGACCCCACAACCGCCAACTCATCTCAGGTCTCTTGAAGCTTTGCAAGGAACAGATCAATGCGTTCCCCCTTCTGCATCTGCACAGATATCATCTTCTACTCCAAATACATATTTTGTTGCTCGAAAGATCCCTGATATAGTGTCGACAATGCATCCCACATCTCCTTGGTAGTGTTTCTGCTAGCGATGTGACAAACTATATGACCCTTCACTCCATCGAGGATCATTCTTTTGGTCTTCGGCATTTTGCCCTTGTACTTCTTGAGCAGACCTAGATCTGTGGGCTCAGTTACCATGCTCTCAACATAGACCTTGAGAAAATGGTCATCCAGAAGGCACGACATCCTTGCCTTCTAGATCACATAGTTGGATGCACCATCCAACCGATCCTGATCTCTCAATCCACTAGCTGCCATCTTTGCCACTTCAAAAAAGTCGAATGACCTCCTCTCTCTTGTTGTTGTTCAGCAAATGAGAATTCAAATTCCCTGGCTAAGAATTCTCTGAGGAAAAAATTCCCTCAAGTGTCTCACCTTCCTTCTAATGTCTTTTTTCCCAGCAATTACTTGCAAAAAACTGCGTCCCACTAGAAAACCCCTCTTTGCTGAAGCTTCTGTTGCATTGCTCCCTCTGCCATTGATAGATTTCGATTTGGAAATCCTACCTCTCTGTTCACTCACTTAGGGAGAGATTTACCACGACAATCTAGCCCTCCTGGCCTGAACTACGCAAACCCTCTGGGAATTTGATTTGCTGCCTTTGCAGTAATTTCAAACTGCCTTCCTCCTTCAGCGTTGAGCTCTTCCAACACTGTTCTTTTGTTTCACCTGCAGCTCTGATACCATGTGAAAATTTGGATGCCCAAATTTATACTGCAGCAACTGATTATGTTTCCCTTATTTGTTAATTACTGAACTAAATTATTTATTGTTTCCTACAGTAAACACTGAAACGAATACACTGCAACCTTCACCATTTATAAAATACGGAAACAAGAAACTGAACAAGAAAGAAATACACAACACATCTACACAGTTATTTTTGGACAAATGTCCATGGAAAAACCCAATGCAGGAAAACCGGTGCAGCAACTCTAAGGGTTTTATTACTAAGCAATTGTAATTTCTGAATACAATCTTTGGATGCCTTCCCGACAATCCAATTATAGAGAATATCACTAATAGAGAGATAAGTGAGGTTACCTCACACTATCATTGGAAATCCTGGTTGATCTAGCCACTGAATGAATTACCCCTGGCTGCGTCTGCGCAGTCACTACGTCAGCCCAACGTCACACCCTCTAAGGACAGCGTCACCCCTTCAGCTGATCGATTTGCTGCCCAAGAACTTCGATTTCACCTCCCGGTATCATACCTCGGCTTCCGGCTTCTGGAATTGATTCCTTCAACAAATTTTTGGATTCCCTCTTGACTTCTGTGCTGCGTTTACATGGCTCTGTGTTAGCCTCTCTGGCTCTACGTTGCCTTTGTTGGATCTCTCTCTGCCTTCTCTGCTGAATATTCTCCGACCAGGAAAGATTCCCTTCAGATATTATCCCTGCCCCTCACTGCATAGGATCACTATCGAGAATCTCTATGACAGCTGCTCTGCTTCAGAAAATCGAACTTCTAATCTCTCCTCTGTGTGTTCTCCAAGTGCCTCTCAAGCCTCTTCTTATATCTTTCTGTTGGACAACCAACGGCCTAGATTAACTTCTAATCAGTGGCTTAGATCATTTTGGCTTGATCCTCGTCTTCTTCTAGAAATTACACCCACATTTTAGATTAATACCCATTAATTATTTTAATTTCCTAAGTTTAGACTTGGGGTCCCATTAAAAATAATTAATTATTTTAATAAAACTGTCTCCGAGTGGAATTTCTCAAAACGATTTCTGGGTATTGGAGAATGCATGTGTGTAAGCCTCCTTGCAAATTTTGAGACTTAGAGCACATCCGATGCTACCAGAAATCAACAAGGGTTTCCCAAGTAGTGCCCCTCCTATACCCCTTAAGCCATTAGGGGAGGCCCCATTGGATTAGGATGAAAAATTAATCTCCCATTTAAGGTGAGGGAACGAGATGATGGTCAAAACCTCTCTTCCTTTTAGGTTACCCCATAATCCATGTCAAATGTCCAAAATACAAACAAGCATAAGCCCCTAATTGCAAAATTAATTAAGTACCTTTTGTTCGGAAGCCCACCTTCCAACTGTTGAAATTTGTAACTAGTATTGGTCTTCATAATGTATTTCTGCCATTTGTAAAATTTTTAAGCAAATTTTATATGCATCGGTCATAAAAATAATTTTATTTGTAGCATGGGTTTCATGCTCAAAATAAAATTTGTATATTTGAAAAAGAAAAGAAAAATCAAATTTTAAGTGTCTTTTTGGTCAAACCCCAAATGGTTAAGTCAGCCCTCCATTTGTCAAGTTCACCTGCCCAAGAGACGTGCCCCTTCGCATCTACAAACTATATATTGGCATTATCACTAAACCAATTTTGGCAATCAACTCGCAACTTTTGTGGAAGAGAAATTTGAATGTCTAAGGCACACTTCTCTATAAATATGCGAGCTTTCTGAGGAACAATTCTTTGTGGTTATGCAAGCTATTTGTGGAAATACTTCTCAAAGGGATGCGAGCTATCTATGGGACTACATCTTTGTGATATATGGGCTATCTAAGGCACTTTACTCCTGTGGACTAATGTTGGTTTGATGACAGGCAAGTGGGATTTTATGAACAGTTTTATGGCATCTTTTGGACAGATTTATGCCAGACTTCATGTGGACTATTGTTGCTTGATGGAGCGCTGATTTGGCACTTGGGTAATTTGCCTCTACAGTGGACAGTTTGTATATGACTTGGATTTCTCTTGTTGACAAAAATTCTATAAGGAAAGGATTGTTGGGTTTGCCCCTTATGGGTTTTTCCCTGGCCATTGGCCTAATTTCTGGTGTCAATTGTCTTTTTGTGCATTGTGATCTCTACTAACTTTATACATGCATAATTGAATATATAATTGCTTGGTGGCCTAATTAATGAAGTGAATGCCAAAAAGGAAAACATATATAGTTGTCACAAGTAATTATCATGATTAGAAATTCAACATTGCAATTGAATTTCTGTTGAGAAATCTAGGACATCAAGTATTAGGTGATTTCTCTTCAATTAGCAACTGCTTGTGAGTGATTTTTTACAACTTTAGATCAGGATCTTCTTTACTTAGATTATTAATGTTCTTCTTCATCAAACAACTAGTAATGAATGAACATAAATAGACAAGAGCCACAGAATGTAGGCTATGAACCAGGGCCAAAACCTCTCACTCTTTGAGAGGAAAATCCACACAAATTCTTCTTATAGAGATTCTTAATTGACGAATACCAAGACCAAGACCCTTGACCTATTTAGCCACTCCAAGACCAAGACACTATTTCCCTTTACCATCTTCTGCTCTTTTCTTCTTTTTGACTCCTCTTCCGCTTTGACCTTCTTAGCTCTGAGACATAGCATTAAAACGAACTGATATCATCTCCTATTTGAGCATAGCAACAAACTGTAGAAACAAATCTCTGTAATGTCACCAAAATGTGATCACTGTAGTAGCACTGAAGCTAAGATAGCACTGAATCACTGTGATATATTACTGAATTGTATCACCGAACTATGGTCTATATACCCTTGTCTAAACTGTGTTCTTCTGCTGTAGCACCACGACTCTCTCTCAGAAATCCGAACTTCTATTTCTGTGATTAGCCCTAAAAGATCCTCGTTATTCCTTTATCACCTATCCGAGTTCCTTCTGCACTTTGATATCTAGACTTGTCTCTTTTCTTGTCACTGTAACTGTGATCTAAATTTCAGAGAGACCCAAACTTGTTGACTATAGAAATGCGAATACCCTACACACCTATGGCTATATATAGTGGTTGTCCCATATAAATGAGTTGACATGTGTATTTGAACAGTTGTGTCTCCATTAGGTGAAGCCGGCATAAGTTCTTCGCTTTATCTTGAGGTCAAGTTGAAGAGGAGTAACTAGTGCTTGTCTTGGAGGGCTTCTTGATAAATCTATAGACTCATATACATTTATAACATGCCCAAGAAGGGTTCTTCATACATGACATTGACTCTTTTTGACTTATATGACAAATCCTAAAGGCTCTCAATTGGAGCCATCTAAAAATAAAATCTCTTGCTCATGAAACCCATGAAGCATGCATTACAATAATAATTTTATTTTTTTTCCTTTTTGTCATTTACAAAAATCACAATTACATATCATTATGAAGACCGAACCTAGTTACACTTTTCAACAATTTCAACACCAACATGTGCTCTTGTCAAATGGGTGAAAAATCATATGACTGATGCAGGGGTCGAAGATAGGAATGGCATGTTGTCATCGGCTACTAGTGACTGTCAAGGGCTATTGGCTATCGGCTAGAAGAGATGATGGGAGAAAAAATTCTCCCATGGGGTCACACACTTTTGGTGGGTAACATCTAGCTTCAACTAGGACATGAGCTCACTAAAGAGTACATGATCCATGTACTTGAACAGGGAGTTCATGAGAACTTCAACAATCTCTTGGGACCACAGCCCTGTCACTTGCACCTTACAACAAACTGTTTGGGAGCATGTGCACTGGGCATAGGGTATCACCCATGCTTTTCATAAAAGTTTTAAATCCATATAGAGAGTAAAGTCTAATCTAAATGAAAAGTCTATTATAAATGCATTTTAATCTACATGAGAACATGAGATAAGTGATATTAGCATGCGAAACGAATATGCAATGCACCTACATTGCAATGTGGTGCTAGCATACAGTGCATGAGCTAAGCGTAGTAGCTTCTTTCATCCATCAGAGAGCTACTCATTAGGTTCAATAACTTCACCCAAACTTCAGCTGTTACACCTCCTTTAGGACTGCTAGTCATGGGCTACTTTGGGTAGCCAACATGCTGCCCTCCACCAGTCCAATGGCTCCCAATCCACTCACTGCAAGATCTGCTCCTAGGAGGGACTTTCAACCATCAAGACAAGTCCTCCAATGGCTCCCACGGGCTTCCACAAATTCTGTCCACACATGAACACCATCCCTTGCATCAAATCAACAAACAACCATCCATACATATCTTAGTTTGCTAGTCTGTTAACTGTTGCATGTTCTGCTCCTGGTTAGGGCTGATCACTCACTGCTACAGCCCTCTACTCACCCTTCAGAATCACTCCAGCAACTGCGGCTTGGCTCCAATCTGCTCATGTGGTCAAGTGTTGTGTTCTAGGGAGAGGTTAGTCCTTGAATGGGCCTTCCAGCCCTTTCCCAACGTTACCACTCTCCTCTACACTGCTGTTTAGGCTAGCGGCATCCTACAGCAGCCCTAAACATTCCTCACAACACTCCAAAGAAACCATACTACATCGCCGTAGTAAACAGAGCCCTCTTCCACCAATCCGCACCTAAAAACAGGCCTAAACTCCTCTCTGTTATGCAACCTCATCCTTGCAAAAAACTTGGACCTGTACCAAGCCAAAAACACTTCAAAAATCGCAGAAATGCCCCACGCTGTCCTTGTATTATTTCTGCAGCTGCCTCAGAGAAGTATGGAGATTATTTGATGCACGTGGATGGATGATAAGTGACCTCCAATGTCACTCATTTTATACAATTCTATGTGGTGCCAAAACACAACTTGTGGCACTTCAAATTGTCAAGCCAAACTCTATTTGGTGCCACATTAACCCACAATTTCATTCAAAAATTCTTATCTCCATTTCTACAACTCAGAATCAGATGATTTTCGTTGTATCGAATTCGTCTCTATGAGAACTATCATCCTCATCCATCACATGTCAAAATGTGCCCATGGTTTTGGCCCAAATCACGACGGGTGCAAAACCCCAAGCTTGGGTTCCAAGCCCACAAGTGACCCTTGTGGTACTCCACCCTCCAAACCCCGAACTCTAGGGCTTGGAGTACCTCCCAAGCTACTAAAAAATCAACATTTTTCTGGGGAGTTTACTCCAAAATATCTGTCATAATTTTTTTATGTGTGTCAGTATTTTCTCAGTTTCCAGTCTATCTTCCACAATATTTTTTATTTGTGAAGATTGCACTGTGATTAATTCATTGTTGTCGTAGCAATAAACTGAATAATTAATTTATCAACTAGAAGAATTAATCCTAGTTGCTGCAATCAGAATTTCAATGGTGAAATTTTCACACCTAGGTAGGAGTGGCTAATTGACCTTCCTATTAGGTGTTTCCAGCCTTTAAGTGGAAGTGACGTGCCCTTGGTCCACCCTTCAATTGATAGGTGTTGTGTGAATAATGATGGAACAAAGGGAAGAAGATTCCATGGCCAAGTTGTTAGTTTTTGGTAGTATCGGAAGTGCTCTAGACTTGAAAATTGGTGGAGAGGCTAAGGCATATGAGTTCTAAAGAACCCATAAACGAGTTGGTGAAATTCCACACGAATTGTATTTTATTAAAATAATTAATTTTTTTAATAGAGTTCCTAAGTCTAAACTTAGGAAAATTAAACTATTAATGGGTATTAATCAAAATATGGGTGAGAATGATCTAGAAGGTGGATAAAGTCATGTTTTAATCTTAGCTGTTGATTAGAGACTTAATCTCAGCCATTGAAGACTCAACAGGAAAACTATAAGATGGAGGCTTGGGTTTCATTTGGAAACACACATAGAGAGATTGAGGGAATCAATTTTCTAAGGTGAGAAATTGTCAGGAGGAAAATCGATTGGAGAGATCTTGCAACAGATGGGCAGTGAGAATCTGCGAGAAGGACTTTCTGGAGAATACTGACAGAGAGGTGGAGAGAGCTTGCAGAGAGGCAGTGCAGTAGCCGAGAGAGCTGACGTTGGGCCACTCTGGGCCCACGCAAAGCCAGAAGGGTCAACGCATAGCAAAAAAGTTGCGTGTCACACAAAAGCCGAAATTATCAATAACAGCCGGAACTGCCAAGATAGCTGACGCAGAGGGTAGAAGAGGTGATGCAAGGCTGACGCAGAGGGTAGAAGAGGTGACACAGGGCTGATGCAGAACCTGAAAGGTTAACACACGGCTAGCGCAAAAGTAGTCGGGGTTAGCCAGTCTTGTGTCAGATCAGCTAGAATTCTGTCGGGTGAAGTGAGGTAAAACTCACTCAGATTTTCCACCAGTATTTTTCTCTGTAAAGGATTGCTAGATGAGCATCCTAAATTTGTATTTAGATATTTCTCTTGCATAATAATAAACCCTCAAAGTTGTTGCACCGGTTTTCTCGCATTGGGTTTTTCCGGGGACTACTGTGTCAAAAAATAACTGTGTCCTATGTATCTTGTTCTTTGCTTTGTTTTCTGTTTCATGAGTTCAAATATTTAATTAGTGTAGACTGCAGAAATAATTTGCTTCAGTATGATGAATGTAATTTAAAAATCAAGTACGTGAAGTAGATTCAAGTTTGCTGCAGTAGGGGTTCCTTCAGTTTAGGTCACATGGTATCAAAGCTAGGTTGAGTTTGAAACCGGAAGAGCAGATCCAATGCTAAACAGTGAGGCCGAAAGCTACACTTGGAAGCAATTTGAATCCCCTTGAAGGGATTGCACAGTCCTTGCTGGGAAGCAGATCCGAGGAAATCTCTCTCTGAGTGCGACAACAAAGAGGTACGATTTCCAGTTCATGAGTTTGCAGGGGCAGAGGGAGTGACACAGAGCCTCAACGCAGTGCTTGAAGGGCGCAGTTTCTGCCGGGGCAGAATTTCGTTGGAAAAGAACGAAAACACGTAGAAGGGGAATTTTCTCCTCAGAGAACTTTCTGCCAGAAAGTTTGAATTTCTCAGTTGCTGAGCAACTGAGCAATGCTAAGCAGTGACTAGAGGAGTCAGTTCGACAGTTGGGTGAGATGGCATCACATGGACTCAGAGATTAGGACAGGTTGGACGAAGCCTCCAACTATGTCATATGGAAGACCAGAATCTTAGCTGTTTTGGAGGAATATGATCTCGAGGCCTACATCAAAAGTGTTGTAGTTGTTCCTGTTGAAAATGATCAAAGGAATAAGTACAATGCTGAATAGGGGAAGGGAAAGAGGCTCATTCTCGATGGAGTTCGAGATCATGTGGTCTCACACTTGCAGGGCAAGGATACAACCGGAGAGATGTGGGAAGCCTTGTCTTCTTTGCATGAAGGCTCTTCCGAACAATGAAAGATGTATTTAGAGAAGAAGTTGCAGCGGACTTTGATGCAAAAAGTATAAGGGGTGAGCCTCTATCTTCAGCGTCTTGAAGACACTAGAGACCAGCTTGCTGCAATGGGATCCAACTCCTCAGCCAATCGCGATGGTGAGGATAGCCCTGAATGGAGTCTCGGATGAATGGAAAGTTTTCGTCTAAAGCATATTGGGCAGAGAAAAACTACCTTCATGGGAGGAGATGTGGGCGGCTCTTCAACATGAGGAGTTAAGGAGGGACCTAGAGAAGGTCAACCTCAGTGGCAACAATGAGAGTGGCACGAAGATGAAGGAGGAGGAGGAAAACGCAGCTCTAGCATCAAAGGGACATCAGAAGACAAAGTGAAATGACATTTCGAAGGTGAAATGTTTCAATTGTGGCGAGATGGGCCACTATGCATCCCAATTTCCTTCGAAGAAAAAGGATAAGGATGAGAAACATGATCCTAAGGCTACTTCAACAAAGATTGACAAGGATGAGTTTGCCATGAGTGCCCACGCATCTACAAGAGGGAGATGGGGCGATATTGAGCTGTAGTCGGGAGTACTACATGTGGGCAGGATCCTTGAGGAGTCCGCCTCTTGGATCAATTCCTTGTTGTTGAAATTTCTAAGTTTAACCCATTAGAAATTCTTCCTGCATTATTTGGTTTAGTTCACGTACTTGTTTATTTCTTAACAAGTTATTTAACCATATAAATATTGGAAATAAACACAAATGTAGTCTCAACCATCTACAAATCATCAACTAAAAATAACAGACAAACACACAAGGACCATTATTTTTGGACAATCGTCCCCAGAAAAACCCAACTTGGGAAAACTGGTGCAGTCCTTCTGAGGGTTTTATTATTAAGAAATTTTCTTGAGTACAACTAGGATGCCAAACTGGCTCACCTAACAGAGAAATCTATCTGGCAATAATAACTCTCTTCGGAAGTAGATATTCAGCAAGTCTGCTCCACGAAAATATCTCTGACGCTTCTCTAAAGCTCAATGTCAGCCTTCCTGGCCTCCGCGTCACTCAAAACCCCCTGCGTCAGCCTTCTGCTGCTCTGTACCGGATCTTTGGCCTTCTGTGTCACCCACGCAGGCCCTGCTAGCATATGCGCAGTCACTCTGGCCCTCTGCGTGGCTCCTGCTGGCACTGCGTAGCCTCCTCAATCTCTGCACTGGTCCTTCGACACTATCTCTGCCTCTCTGCTATGCACTCACTACCCCTCGCAGCAACTCAGATCACTTGTTCAAATTTTCTTAGCAAACCCCACTCTAGAAAATCAAACTGACTGATCAATATTGGTGTATCTCTAACTGATCCTCAATCTTCTTCTTATACTTTTTCTGTTGAGTCTTCAACGGCCGAGATTAAATCTCTAATCAACGACTAAGATTTGATTTGGATTAATCCATGTCATTTAGAACATTCTCACCCAGTTTTATATTAATACCCATTAATATTTTAATTTTCCTAAGTTTAGACTTAGGAACTCCATTAAAAATATTAATTATTTTAATATCTCTCTAACCGAGTGGAATTTCCTCAAACCATTTCTGGGTCTTGGATACCTCATGTGCTTTAGTCTCTCCAACAATTTTCATCACTAGAGAACATTCGATGCTACCCCAAATCAACACTCCCTCTTAGCGATGAATGTGCTCTAGTAATGCTCCACCACTAAACATCACCCTAATCATCTGGCACCGGTACTTGTGTTGATGCTTGGCCTACTGCCCAACATCCTCTGCACTGCTGCCTCCTGTACTGCTACCTATGGCTCTGCCACTTCCACTGCTACATATGTATTGCAACTCCCTCTGCATCTGCGCTGTTGGTCCTTCCTCCAAACACTGCATCTGCACTGCAACACTTTCTCATCATGTTGCATTGTGTTGTCCATAGCACTACCACTGCTAATTGTTGCACTGCAACTCAGTTATTGAGAAGCAAGTAATTGATCTACCCAACTACTAACATCTTTGTCAGCCTAGAAGCACCCTGATGTTGAAGCTACCTCTACTGCTATCTTGTGCTCCCTCTGCTACCTCTGTGCTGCTGCAACACCTCTATGCTTCCTGCACTGCTGTAACCACCTTTGTGCCTTTTTGCACTGTTGCAACCAATTTTGTGCCTCTCGCACTACTGCAACCCTCACTGCGTTGCCAAAGACCACTGCACTCTAGCACTGCCTTGTCGCTCCATACGCATCTTGCTTCTACCGACATCCGTCATCCTGCTACTGTCACTCAGGGATCCCGTAGCCAGATTGATCCAAGAGTTTGGGTACCTCAAGGATCCTGCCCTTACATCTTCTGAAGTCCTCCTAACTATAGCTCGATGTCTCTCCACCTCTTCTCTAGAGGTGCATGAGCACTCATGGCACAGTCATCATTCATTTTGACTTCTTTCTTCGCCTTAGCTGGAGCTACCTTGGAGTCAGAAGCCTCTCCCTTATTCTTCTTCCTGAGACACTGGGTTGCATAATGACCCAACTCCCCACAATGGAAGCACTTTAAAGTTTATCTTGGAGATGTCCTTCTTCTTTCTCTTCCCCTGCTGTCCCGCAGATGCCAGAGCTGCATCATCTTCCTCCTCTTCTTGATTCGACCCCCTTTGTTGCTACTTCCCACCTTGGTCATCTATTTGATCTCTTCTTGGCGAAGACCTGCCCACATCTCTTCCTATCCTGGAAGATTATCTCTGCCCAAAATGCGTTGGACAAATGTCTCCCAATCCTCAGAGACTACATTCAGGGCAGTCCTCACCATGAACTCCTGATCCGATGTGGCCCCTATGGAAGTAAGTTGGTCCCGAATCTCCTGCAAATTGCTGAGGTATAGATCTATCTTCTCCCCCTTCTGCATCTGATATGACCGCAGTTGATTCTCCAGTACCATCTTCCTCTACACGGAAGTGCCCCGATACAATGTCGTCAAGGTATCCCACATCTCCTCTGTCGTGTTCTTCTCGGCAATATGCTGAACTACATGATCCTTGACCCCATCAAGGATTATGCATTTTTCCTTGGCCATTGCATCCTCATAACTTTCATTATCAACCAGATCAACTGGGATAGCCACGGTTCTCAAGGCAAAACCCTTGATGCGATGTCTATCCAGAACAGATAGGATCCTGGCCTTCCAGATGACAAAGTTGGAAGCCCCATCCAACGTGTCTTGATCCCTCAGTCCGTTCATTGCCATCTCTGCTCTTCTCCTGGACTCCCTCTGAGTCTCGACTTCCCTCCTGGAGGTTTTCTCCTAGACTCCCTCTGAGTCTTGATTTCCCTCCTAGAAATCCTCTTGCCAATTGTCGAACTGCTCCTCTTCGATCCTCTATGCACCTGAAACACGAATTTGGATTTCTTGGCTAGAAATCCCTCAAGGCAGCGGCTCCCTCTACCTTGGTTCTGTCCCGATAGGTATTGTTTTGATTCGACAGCAACAACACCCCACCAGCTTCCTAATCCACAATCTGCCCACAACTTTCCTAGACCCCAACAGCTGAAGAAACTGAGCCTCTTAGCTCTGCGCAATCCTAGCAAGGCTGAAACACTCCTCTGGCCAACTGCGTCAAGCCTACCTCATTGAGTAGGATGACGTGGCTCTTCGTGAGCCTCTTTTGCCTCTTCCTGCCTCTAGCTGGCCCTTTCTCTGGTTCAAAATGATGACGCAAGCCCTCTGCATCACTCCTTCTCTGCTGCCTTCTGCTTAGGAACAACTCTCTCTTGGGACAACTGTTTCTGCTGCAAATTTTCTGATTTAGTTGGAGCCTTCAGCTCTCTTGTGATCTGCAATGCTCGCAAACCATGTTGAAATTTCTAAGTTTAACCCATCAGAAATTCTTCCTGCATTATCTGATTTATTTCACCTACTTGTTTATTTCTTAACAAGTTATTTAACCATATAAATATTGAAAATAAACGCAAACACAGTCTCAACCATCTACAGATCATCAACTAAAAATAACAGACAAACACACAAGGGACATTATTATTTTTGGACAATCGTGCCCGAAAAAATCCAACTTGGGAAAACCGGTGCAGCAGTTCTGAGGGTTTTATTATTAAGCAGCTTTCTTGAGTACAAGTAGGGTGCCAAACTGGCTCACCCAATGGAGAAATTTATCTGGCAGTAATACCTCTCTTCGGAAGCAGATATTCAACAAGTATGCTCTACAAAAATCTCTTTGACGCTTCTCTAAAGCTCTGCATCAGCCCTCTTGGCTTTTGCGTCACTCAGAAACCCCTAGCGTCAACCTTCTGCTGCTTTGTGCTGGCTCTCTGGCCTTCTGCGTCACCCAAGCAGGCAATGCTAGCCTCTGTGCAGTCACTTTGGCCCTCTGCGTGGCTCCTGCTGACACTGCGTAGCCTCCTCAATCTCTGCGCTAGTCCTTCGGCACTATCTCTGCCTCTCTGCTGTGCACTCACTGCCCCTCTCTTCAACCCAGATCACTTGTTCGAATTTTTTCAGCAAACCCCACTCTAGAAAATCCAACTGACTGATCAATCTTGGTACATCTCCAACTGACCCTCAAACCTCCTCTTATGCTTTTTCTATTGAGTCTTCAACGGTTGAAATTAAATCTCTAATCAACAACTAAGATTAGATTTGGCTTGATCCATGTCATTTAGAACATTCTCACTCAGTTTTATATTAATACCCATTAATATTTTAATTTTCATAAGTTTAGACTTCGAAACTCCATTAAAAATATTAATCATTTTAATATCTCTCTAACTGGGTGGAATTTCCCCAAACCATTTTCGGGTCTTAGAGATCTCATGTGCTTTAGCCTCTCCACCAATTTTCATGGCTAGAGCACATCCGATACTACCCCAAATCAACACTCCCTCTTAGCGAGGAATGTGCTCTAGTAATGCTCCACCACTAAACATCACCCTGATTATCCGACATCAGTACCTGTGATGATCTTTGGCCTGCTGCCCAACATCCTCTGCACTGTTGCCTCCTGTACTGCTAACCATGGCTCTGCCATTGCCACTGCTACATTTGCATCTATGTTGTTGCTAGTCCTTCATCCCAACACTGCATCTGCACTACAACTCCCTCTGCATCTGTGTTGTTGCTAGTCCTTCATCCCAACACTGCATCTACACTGCAACACTCTCTCATCATGTTGCATTGTGCTGTAAATAGCACTACCATTGCTAATTGTTGCACTGCAACTCAATTATTGAGAAGTAAGTAACTGATCTACCTAACTAGAAGCTAAAAGCCCCTTGATGTTGAAGCTACCTCTACTGCTATATTGTGTTCCCTCTGCTGCCTCTGCTGCTGCAACACCTTTGTGCCTCTCGCACTGCTGCAACCCTCACTGCGCTGCCAAAGACCACTGCACTTTAGCACTGCCTTGTCGCTCCATCTACATCTTGCTTCTAGAATCTATCGACATCTGTCATCCTCCACTGTCACTCAAGGCTCCCATAGCCGGATATGATCCAAGAGTTTGGGTACGTTAAGGATCCTTCCCTTACATCTTCTGTAGTCCTCCTGACTACAGCTCGATGTCTCCCCACCTCTTCTCTAGAGGTGAATGAGCACTCATGGCACAATCGTCATCCGTCACGACTTCTTTCTCTACCTTAGCCGAAGTTGCTTTGGAGTAAGAAGCCTCTCCCTTATTCTTCTTCTTGGTACACTGGGTTGCATAATGACCCAGCTCCCCACAATGGAAGCACTTTATCTTGGAGATTTCCTTCTTCTTTGTCTTCCCTTGTTGTCCTGCAGATGCTAGAGCTGCATCCTTTTTCTCCTCTTTCTTGATTCGACCTCCTTTGCTGCTACTTCCTGCCTTGGTTAGTCGTCTGATCTCTTCTTGGCGAAGAGCTGCCCACATCTCTTCCCATCTTGGAAGATTAGCTCTACCCAAAATGCTTTGGAAAAATGTCTCCGAATCCTCGGAGACTGCATTCAGGGCGGTCCTCACCATGAACTCCTGATCCGGCGTGGCCCCTATGGAAGTAACTTGGTACTGAATCTCTTGCAACCTGCTGAGGTATAGATTTATTTGCTCCCCTTTCTGCATTTGATATGACTGTAGCTGATTCTCTAGTAGCATCTTTCTCTACAGGAAGTGCCCTAATACAATGTCATTAAGGTATCCCACATCTCCTTTGTCGTGTTCTTCTCAGCAATATGCTAAACTACATGATCCTTGACCCCATCAAGGATTATGCATTTTGCCTTGGCCATTGCATCCTCATATCTTTCATTATCAGCCGGGTCAACTGGTGTTGATTTGGGGTAGCATTGGATGTGCTTTAGCCACGAAAATTGGTGGTGAGGCTAAGGCACATGAGATCTCCAATACCCAGAAAGGGTTTTGGTAGATTCTAAATAGTTTGGGAGATATTAAAATAATTAATATTTTTAATGGAGTCCCTAAGTTTAAACTTAGGGAAAATAAAATATTAATGTGAATTAATATAAAACTGCGTTAGAATGGTCCAAAAGTCATGGATCAAGCCAGATCTAATCTTAATCATTGATTAGGGACTTAATTTCGGCGGTTGATTTGTCAACGAGAAAAGTATAAGAGGAGGCTTGAGGGTCACTTGGAGAACACACCAAGAGATCAAGATTTTGACTCTCTGGGGCTGGGTTTGCTGAGAAAGTTGAAAGAGTGATCAGAGTTGCAGCTGAGGGGTAGTGAATACAGAAGTAGAGAGGCAGAGATAGCAGAGGGACGCAAAAGCAACCAAGGGTTCACGCAGAGGCAGCCAGGAGATGCGCAGTGCCTCAGAGGGCAAGCGTGGGTAACGCAGAAGGCCAGAGGGCTGACACAGTGCCTCCAGAGGCTGACGCTGGGCTAACATTGGGCCAGAGAGAGGCTAACACAGCCCCTAGAGGCTGACATTGGGGTTTTGTGGGGCATTTTGGAGTTGTGGAGTTGCCAAAGTGTTTATCTGGGTTTTCAGCTGGAATATCTGCTTCTGAGTAGAGAGGTACTACTGCCGAGATTTTTCTCTGTTGGATGAGCCAGATTTAGCACCCAGATTGTATTCTGAAACTGCTTAATAAATCAAACCCTCAGATAGCTGCACCGATTTTCCCGCATTGGGTTTTCCCAGGGACATTAGTCCAAAAACAACGATGTCACTTGTGTGCTTGTTTCTATTTCCTTTAGTTGATGATCTGTAATGTGTTGAGCATGTACTTGTATTTATTTCCAGTATTTATATGGTAAATAACCTGTTAATTAACAGAACAAGTAGGTAGGAATAAATCAGTAAAGTGCATGAAGGGTTTCTAACATGTCAGACTTAGAAATTCCAACAACTGGGATAGCCACGGTTCTCAAGGCGAAGCCCTTGATGCGATGTCCGATGTCTATTCAGAACAAATAGGATCCTGGCCTTCCAGATGACAAAGTTGGAAACTATAATGATCCTTAATAGATATACAAGTGATAACAAGCAAATAATACATCAGCAAATTACAAAACCGAAATATTCAACAAACACCCATATAAAAGCTGCAAATGGAGAACTTCTGAGCCATTTTATTATATTTTTGCAAATCAAATATGATAGATAATGGAATGGTGCACCTGGGTTTGTCTGAAAGGACAAGTAGGACCAAAACTAGGTAGGAAAATGGTTGAGTTGAAGGCTTCCCAGCTGCTGCACCAATCTGCCTGTGCTGCCTAGAAATTTCTACTCTGCTGAAGTTCGAATGGCTGGAAGGTGCACTGAAACTGTCTAGAAATTGATATGCTTTTAAGCTCGGACTCCTTGGCCAAAACCCATGAAAACCCAGAAATGGTTTGGCCCGATTTGGATTTCCAAAATTGACCCCAAAGGCACTATTCAATCCCCAACATTTCTACACTGTCTTCTACAAAGATATGGCTTAAAACCCCAACTTCAGTGCTCAAAAAATTATGAAACTTTATACTTGGGAACCTTGTCAAAAACCCAGAAAAACCCAGAAAGGATTTTGGCTGGTTTAGAATTTTGATTTTCAACCCCCTTGGAGCCTCACCTCAACTATAGCTGCCAATTTCGACTTGCTAGAAACTGCCTGTAAATCCACCTGAAAACTTGTCCAAAATGCTGAATTTACCCGTGCTATCCAATCCATAAATCCTTGGATGATCTCTTGGCCCAACTCGGCTGCTCCCAAATACCACGAAAATCTGTTGTGTTGCCTTTGCGTTGTCCCCCAGCCCAGCAGTTTGAATTGCTGGAATGCTGCCTCAGCTGGCTGTAAAACCCAGCAAGAATTTTGGTCTAATGTTGCTACCTCAGCTCCCCAACTCCCGAACAAGAAATCAGATGTTTGCTTGCCTCAATCTCCCTCTGCATGTTGCCTGGCTGCTTAGAAATACACACTCCTTGCTCTGCGCTGGTTAGTGGTGCTATGCCAGTGCCTCGAAACTCCTAAAATCCTTGTATAACTTCCTATCTAGGGCGGGCATGGATGGTCCCCCGAAGTAGAGGTAGAATCTCCCGCTTGAAAGATTCATGGCTAAACAGTCAGTTGACTTAGCGAAACAACAGAATGAACAGTCAAGTGATTTTGTTTGCAAGATGTATGAATGAATCCAAAATGAGAGTTTCTCCTTCCTTATAACTCCTTGGGCCTCCCTAGCCTCATGTGGACCTCTCCATCCACCTATTCGACTTTCCCTCCAAGCTATTCGAATGGGCCAATTCGAACTCCCATGTGGGTGGCCCCCACTTTCCACTAGCAACCAAACAAAGTCGAATTGCCTCCTAAGTCCCTAAGTCGAAAATGATGGGTTCTCTTTCTTAGCCAAAATTGTGTAGCAGTGCCCTGTTACAAATGTATTTAAGAAGGGACATGACAGTCCTCCCCTCCTAAATGTTGCTTGCCCTCAAGCAACCTCAAAGTTGAAATGTGCTCACCCTCCTTGGTGGCATCCTCATCTGGAAAGCTCCTCCAATGCACCAAAAATCGCTTGTCCTCAAGCAATGCCTGAACAAGCATCCTCGCTAACTGTTTCTCCCCACTTTCACTACAAAATGTGCCAGGGTCCCAAATATGCCACTGGATCGTGCCTGACCTCTGCACTGTCCTGATATGAAAGAATCCTGGAATACCAAGATCCTAGGCAATCCTGTCCAACATGACGCTCCCCTCACTCCACTCACTATCTTGCCCAGTGAAAGTACTAGAAGTCCCCTGCTCCATCAATGACTCATTAAAGCCCAATGGAAGATCTGTATGATCTCCCCCTGTAGTAGTCAACACATCCCTAAAGGTTATTGAGTTGTGAAGAGTTGTGATGCCCCAGTTCCCTGCTAGTCCTAGAGTGGTGCCACCATGTTGACGCTGTGCTACTCTGACTATGTGATACTCCCCATCGTGCGTAGTCGGTACCCTCCTCTCTTGGAACTCAATGGTGGAATACTAAAAGAGGCGAGACACATCCTTCCTAGGCATCTCCATGGCACCAAGACCTACCCATCCAAATCTAACTCCGAACCGATGCAACAACAGAGAATGTTTGCCTCCCCATATGATGAAACCCTCTGTGAACCCCCATGTGTCATCCCAAGAGCGAACTATGTCACACTCTGCCATGACTCCACTCATGACGAGTGATCTATCGATTCACTGAATCCCTGCATCCCATATCCATACCTGCTGCGGCATAGCCCTATCAACTGATGGAATCCCTCTGGCCCTCGTCTCTAGTCCCTGCATGTGATCACTATATAGGCTCCATATATCGTGGGCTAATCTGATGCGTGCTAAGTTTCCCTGTACCTGCCACTGTGTAGTACCGATGATCGCTGGAAGCCACGTGTGCCAAAGAGCTACCCCCTGAATGCAACCAAAAGATGGGTATCCGATACTCATAATCGACTCAGGGTATGTGGACCCCTCTTGTCCCTGCCAACCATCTCCCCTAGGTCTGCCATCCATCCTCTCGATAATGTGCCAATATAAGGTCTGAAGCCCGAACACATACTAGGAAACTACCTCAGTCATACCCGATATCCTCTGCTCATGCATTGTCCTGACATGCCCTAAAAAAAGAGTGACACGTCTCCCTCGTAACTAACTCCCTTGACGTAGGCTCTGTGATGAACGATATGCCACCCCTGCAGATGATCACCTCATCCCGCAACTTATGGTTGTCAACTGATGCATCAACCCAATGCCACTGCTGAAAAGTCTCCCCCTTAGTGCATTGAGTGTCACCCAAATATCTCGGGTGAGTTCCTCGTCCTCCGCTGCTCATGCCCAGAGTGTAGGAAGTCGACAACAAAATTGTCTACGCCCGTGGGGGATGTAGAGGAAGGTCAAGCATGTGAAACCCCGTGGATACCATCAAGTATCGCTCATTAGTGTCCCCATCAATCTTGGGTGAACTATGCCCAAAGGTATGCCCGGTGTTTCTGTCCAAGGGTCTCCCTGGATGCAACACTCCAAGACCTCGTTGTGCGGCACTATACACACCTGCATACCATTGATCATCCCAGTATTCCTGGACATGCCACTGTACACCACGGCCTACCCCTATACACTGCTGGATACCCTCGGCTACGGCTATGCCATCTTATATTGGCCTGTGTCACTGTACTTGTCACTCCCTGCATGTACTCAATGCGATGTGAGGCACTCTCACTCCACAACGCAGTCCAACATACTATGACACACCACCCTGCATCTCCATGCTCCTTTGCAGGTTCCTGCTCCTCGCTCCATAGCCCCGCACACCACTGGATGCTATGGCCTAATGTTGTGTCTGTATGCATCAAACTGCATCCCTCTACACAACACTGGATGCTATGACATACTCTGTGTAGACTTGTGTACCACTGCCCATTGTCGTACCACCCTGTAACATACATTATCCTGCATGGGCCAAAATAACGACCTCTTTGCTAGTACGCCCTCCATGATGTGGGCTACATCCCCCCATCTTCTCTAAAAGACTTGAGCGGCCCGACTCCCGACATGCTAACGGAAATGACACTACTGCGCCTATCCTCAATAGTCCCTACGTCCCATATGCTAGTAAGATATCCCTCTCTCCATACAATGCCCTATCTGATAGCTTGTCAATGCCACCTCCTCCTACCAGCTCCTGCCGTAGTAATCTAGTCACCTTGTGACTCCACGCACAGTCAATATGCCAAGAAAACTCATGAAATCTGTCTGCTCGCCTGTCAAACCATCTTGTCATTAGTGCTGACTGGGGCTCTGATGGAGATCTGAAAATGTGGGTGCGCTCAAGCGTCAAATCCATCCCGTAGCTACTACCATCACCTACCAACGCTATGATGTGATGGAAAATCCCACCTAGATCGCAAAAATAGTCCAGCCCTCAAGTCCCTCTAGTAATCCGTGGCCTCTGCTGACATGTGACCATGGATGTATCCCACTGCCTAACTTGCTCCATCGAGTACCAGCTCGGTACCTCTCGCCATCCAATCCCAAAGGAGAGATCGAATGTGTAATCCTCTATGGAAGGAACAAGCCCCCCAAGCTGATGTGGTATCATGCTTAGCTCAGTCCTGCTAACCTGTCCACCCCTCGGGTACGTCTAGACAACTCGGCCTCCCTCAATCCAACGCATAAGGGTGGCTTGATAACACTATAGAGCCCGCCATTGGGCCTTTGAAGTGCACTGTGTTGAAAACCCAACGTGTGACCTCTATGTTGCCCCTCATCAATGGCTAGCCCAAAGGATGGTTGCACATCCTCCTCCATCACGGGCTCGACATCAGCCTTTGACTGCTCCTCCATAGTGCCGAAGTTTTTAAGTTTACTTAATTTAGAAACCCTTCATGCACTTTTCTTGATTTATTCCTATCTACTTGTTAATTTTTCTTTAACAAGTTATTTAGAAGGTAAATATTGAAAATAAACACCAGTGCATGCTCAACATATTACAAACCAGCAATTAAAAGAAACAAGAACAAACACACCACATGACACCATTATTTTTGGACTAATGTCCCCGGAAAAACCTAATGCGGGAAAACCGGTGCAACTATCTGAGGGTTTTCTTATTAAGCAATATCATAGTACAATTTGGGTGTCGTAACTAGCCTACCCAACAGAGAATTTCCTTAGCAGCTATACCTCACAATTTGAGAGAAATCTCTTGGCTGAAACCCTGGAAAGCCCTTCCGGCAGCTCAGCACAAAACTGCTCCTGCAACCCCAGCATCTGCCCAATTTGGACTGTGTCAGCCCCTCTTTGTCTCATGTTGGCCCTGCGTCAGCCTTTCTTGGCCTGCGTCAGCCCCAGGAGGCACTGCGTCAGCTCTGGGATCCTCTGCGTCAGCTATGCTAGCCCCTCTGGTGCTCTGCGCAACACTTGGTTGCTTCTGCGTGGCCCTGTGTGAGCCCTTGCAGGCTTTGCGTCACCCTCCTTGGCTGCTACACTGCTCTCCCGGCACAATCTCTACCTTCTCTATTCCTCTGTACTCAATGCCCCTCAGCTGCTCTCTCGATCACTGATTCTATCTCTCTTAGCAAACCTCGCTCTAGAGAATAGAATGACTGATCATCTGGTGTGTTCTCCAAGTGACCCTCAAGCCTTCTCTTCTACTTTTCCTGTTGACATCTCAACGGCCGAGCTTAAGTCCCTAATCAACGGCTAAGATTAGATCTGACTTGATCCATGTCTTTTGGACCACTCTAACACAGATTCATATTAATACACATTAATATTTTATTTTTCTTAAGTTTAGACTTAAGGACTCCATTAACAATATTAAGTATTTTAATATCTCTTGATCTGTTTAGAATCTGCCCAAACCGTTTTTGGTTATTGGAGATCTCATGTGCCCCAACCTCTCCACCAAATTTCGTGGCTAGAGCACATCCGATGCTACCTTAAATCAACACTCCCTCTTAGCGAGGACTGTGCTCTAGCAATACTCCTCACTAAGTATTACTCTGATCATCCGGCATCGGTACCTGTGCTGATGCTAGGCCTTCCTGCCCAACATCCTCTGCACTGCTGTATCCTGTACTGCTGCCCATGGTTCTGCCACTACTGCTGCTGCATCTGTACGATAGCTCCCTCTACATCCATGCTACTGCTGGTCCTTCCTCCCAGCACTGCATTTGCATTGCACCTCTTCTTTCAATGTTGCATTGTGCTGCCCACTACTGCGCTGCAACTCAGTTACTGAGAAGTAAGTAACTGATCTCCCAACTCTGACCTCCCTGTTGGGCTAGAGACCCTCTTGATGTTGAAGCTCCCTTTGCCACTGACAAGTGCTCCCTCTCTAACCTTTGCACTGCTACAACAACTCCCTGCGAAAGGTCACCTGCTACAACTCCTCCTTGCATCTCGCACCGGTGCACACCTCTCTGTGCTATCCTGCACTAGTGCAACACCCCTGTGCCTCTCGTACTACTACAAGTTGCTAGCTTTGCGCTGTCTTGGGACTCCTGCACTGTAGCTCTCTCTGTCGCTCCATCCGCATCCGTCTCTACCATAGTTGCAGGAATCGCCCCCCCCCGGATCCTAAGCCGGAATCGCGACTCGAGGCGAATCGTCCCGGAATCCATAGGCGAAGCGCGCTTCCAAAATTGAGGTGGCGCGATTCCGGCTTTTAAGTGCGCTTCCTGCCATTTTAGGTGGCGTTGCCCCCGAATCGCGCTTCCGAATCGCGCAACCTGGGCGCAACCTGGGCGCAACCTGGACGCAACCTGGGCGCAACCCGCGGGGCAGCAAAATAAACATAATTTTTTTTTAATTTCTTTTAAAATTTAACTTAACTAAGCATGAGGGGGTGGGTTAGGGTGACTTTAGGGTGACTTTAGGGTGACTTTAGGGTGACTTTAGAAAAGAATAAAGCCCCCATTCTCTTCTCATTTTCT
>APFE031548729.1:198225-230532 GCA_000404065.3 Pinus taeda
TAATATGCTCTATGTTTTATGTTTTATAATATGCTTAAATGTTTTATGTTTTATAATATGCTTAAAAATTTGATGTATGTTTGTAATAGCTAGAATATAGATGATTGTTGTACATACTAGTAACTACAATGGAATCATGGATGCCATATCTATCTTGATTTATGCAAAATATGCATGTTTTCATGTCTTCTACAATTAATTTGGTATTTGGGATGTTTGTTTTGAGTATAAATGCAAAAAAATATAAAAAAAATATATATATATAGCAGACGCTTCCGCGGACGCTTCGCTTCCTAGATTTTTGGAAAATGACGCTTCTGCGCTCCGCGCTTCCGCGCTCCGCGCTTCCGCGCTCCGCGCTTCCGCGCTGCGCTTCCGCTTCGCTCCCGCTTCGTGCAACATTGGTCTCTACCCACTCAGCCAGTCTTGCTACTCCTCGTCAAGGATCCTGTAGCAAGGTCTAATCCAAGACGCTGGGTACCTCAAGGATCCTACCCCTCATCGCATGTAGTCTGCCTGACTACAACTCGATGTCTCCCCACTTCTGCTCAAGTGGCGTATATGCACTCATGGCACAGTCATCGTCTGTCAAAACTTCCTTCTCTGCTTGTGCTAGTGCTACCTTAGTCTCGGAAGACTCTCCTGTACTCTTCTTCCTTGGGCACTGGGTCGCATAATGACCCATCTCCCCACAGTGGAAGCACTTGATTTTGGAGAGATCTTAGGGCCATATCCTCCTCCTGCTTGACCTTGATCCCTTTGCTGCTGCTACCTATCTTCGACTGTCGTTTAATTTCTTTCTGGCAAAGAGCTGCGCACATCTCGTCCCAAGGTGGGAGAGTCCCTCTGCCCAGGATACTCTGGACAAACACTTCCCAATCTTCTGAGATAGCATTCAGAGTTGTCCTCACCATAAGCTCCTGATCCGGTGTTGCTCCTATAGCAGTCAACTGGTTTCGGATCTCATTCAGTCCTCCGAGGAAGGTGTCAATCGATTGACCCTTCTTCATCTGATACGACCTCATCTGATTCTCGAGCAGCATTCTTCTCTGCACAGACGTATGCTGATACAGGTTCTTGAGAGCCTCCCACACCTCAAATGCCATTTCCTTCTCGGCTATATGTGGTACCACATGATCCTTGACCCTGTCAAGGATAATGCACTTGGCCCTCGCCATCGCCTCTTCGTACTTGTCGTTATCATTAGGGTCGACTGGGATAGCTATAACCTTCAAGGCGAAGTTCTTGACACAATTCCTGTCAAGCATTGATAAGATTCTGGCCTTCCAGACTGCGAAGTTCGATGCTCCGTCCAGTCTATCCTGGTCTCTTACCCCGTGTAGTGCCATGACAGTCCTCTACTTCCCTCCTGGAAGTTCTCTGTTCGACTCCTTTGAGTCTCTACTTCCCATCTGGAAGTTCTCTTTTGGCTCCCTTTGAGTCCTTATTTCCCTCCTGGAAATCCTTCTGCCGCTTGTCGAGATGTCCCCTACTTTGATCGTCTTGTGCAACTACACTGCTGATCTAGGTTCCTCGGCTAGAAACCCTCGGTAATGACTCCTCTGGCCCTGCTCTATCAGGTATTGTTCTGAATACAGTACCTCACCAGCTCCACTCTGCAATATTTCTGCAGCCTTCTAAACTCCAGCAACTGTTTCTCTGTGACTTGCGTCAGCCCCTCTTTGCCTCACGTTGGCTCTGCGTCAACCCTCTGGCCCTCTGCATCAGCAATGCTGGCCTTTCTGAGGCTCTGCACAGCTCTCGGCTTCTTCTGCGTGGCTCTGGTTGGCTCTGCATCACACTTCTTGGCTTGTGCGCTGCTAGAAACAACTTTTGTCACCTCGGGACAGCTGTTTTCTGCTGCTATTGCTCCACTCGGCTGATGTCTCTTAGTCTTCCTGTGATCTGCAATCACGCTCTGATACCATGTTGAAGTTTCTAAGTTTACTTAATTTAGAAACCCTTCATGCACTTTTCTTGATTTATTTCTAGCTACTTGTTAATTTTTCTTTAACAAGTTATTTACAAGGTAAATATTGAAAATAAACACCAGTGCATGCTCAACCTATTACAGATCAGCAACTAAAAGAAACAAGAACAAACGCACCACATGACACCATTGTTTTTGGACCAATGTCCCCAGAAAAACATAATGCGGGAAAACCGGTGCAACGATCTGAGGGTTTTCTTATTAAGCAATATCAGAGTACAATCTGGGTGTCGTAACTGGCCTACCCAACAGAGAATTTCCTTAGTAGCTATACCTCACAATTTGAGAGAAATTTCTTGGCTGAAACCCCGAAAAACCCTTCCGGTAGCTCCTCAGCAGAAAACTGCTCCTGCAACCCCAGCGTCGACCCAATCTGGACTCCGTCAGCCCCTCTCTGTCTGACACTAGCCCTTCGTCAGCCTTTCTTGGCCTACGTTAGCCCCGGGAGGCTCTGCGTCAACTCTAGGAGTCTCTGCGTCAGCTACGCTGGCCCCTCTGGTGCTTTGCACAGAGCTTGGCTACCTCCACGTGAGCCCTTGCAGGCTTTGTGTCACCCTCCTTGGCTGCTGCGCTACTCTTCTGACACAATCTCTGCCTTCTCTATTCCTCTGTACTCAATGCCCCTCAGTTGCTCTCCCGATCCTTGATTCTATCTCTCTTCGCAAACCCCACTCTAAAGAATAGAATGACTGATCATCTGGTGTGTTCTCCAAGTGACCCTCAAGCCTCCTCTTCTACTTTTCCTGTTGATATCTCAACGGCCGAGATTAAGTCCCTAATCAACGAGTAAGATTATATCTGGCTTGATCCATGTCTTTTGGACCACTCTAACACAGATTTATATTAATACACATTAATATTTTATTTTCGCTAAGTTTAGACTTAGGGTCTCCATTAAAAATATTAATTATTTTAATATCTCTTGATTTGTTTAGAATCTGCCCAAACCCTTTCTGGGTATTGGAGATCTCATGTGCCCCAACCTCTCCACCAAATTTCGTGGCTAGAGCACATCTGATGTTACCTCAAATCAACATTTGACACAGTAATGACTTTTGTCTTGGTGACCTTTATGAGTTATATTAATGTCATGGGTGGAAAAGGCACTTAAAATTGTTGTACCATGTGCTTTTCTAATACTAAAGTCACTTGTACTTTATAAAGTGACTTTATGTGTAAAGTACTAAGTGTACTTTTCTAATATTAAAGTGAGTTGAAAAATCACTTTATGAGAAAAATAGAAAAATGTACACAACTTAAAAATTTTTCTAGGATGCTTTTAAGTAATAGGGCCAATGTGTGAGGGGGGTCATTTGGGAGAATTGATCTCAGCCACACATCTTGAGATTTGGAGATTAAATCTCATCCATTGGATCTTAGGTTTAGGGATTCAATATTTTCTAAGAGACAAAAGGAGAAAAGGGAGGCTCATTTTTCACTTCACACTTGAGAGAGAATGAGGAGAAGAGGAGAGAAAACTTCAAGGAGAATTTGTAGCTATAGGAGGGCTCAAATTCCTAGGCAAAGGAGGCAGCTACAACACAAAAAACGAGAAGGCAGCCATAGGAGGCACAAAAATTGAGGCAGAGGCACGAATTTTGAGACAAAGGGCTACACGATTTTTGAGGAAACAACAACACAAATTCCAAGATGTACGGGCACAAAATTTGAGGGAGATTCAATTGCTGTTTGTCACGAAATTTGAGGCACAAATTTTAAGGCAGCTGATAAGGCGCAATGCAAAAATCAATGCATAGTCTAGCGCAGATTTCGAGGCACAACAATCACCTTCAGGAATGAATTTAGAGGCATCTACAACACAGAAATCAAGGTTGAGTTTGCACAGAAATTGAGGCAGATTTGGCATTGATTTCGAGGTAGAAATTTCTGGGTATGAAAAATTTGTGAAATCTCAAAATTATCATTGGGAACAAATTTCTAAATTTGCATTTAATGCTTCAACTGCCAAGGGAGATAAGTATTGTGATTTATTTATGTACTTAGACTAATTTCTCAAGCAATAAAATCCTCCTTTGAAGACCGGTTTTCCCGAAGAGGTTGTAGGGTTTTTCCAAGGTCACCTTGACAAAAAATAAGTGTCTCACATGCTTGAATGTTTTCCTAAATTTTGTATTAGTTTCAACTAATAGGAAAAATGAAAAATAGTAGTACTCTTTGAATGTTTACAATTAATGCATTCTGAAATTTATATCAGCATAACAAAACATGTGGGTTGGGTCAAATAAACACATGCAAATTTGTAAACTGGGGTAAGGGTGCAGATCATGATTTTTCTATATGGTATCATAGCCAAGTTAAGGCTTAAATCTTCATTTTTAGTCAGTTGATAAAGAGGGCAGCAAGCTACCAAAGTCTTCAAACAGTGAACCATACCTTTGAAACTTTGCCAGAAACCCAAAGACGTCAGCAGTTCAGACTCCAGAGGGAGAGAGGTTTTAGCTTCCAGATTCGCTTCATTTTGTTGGTTGTGGGGTCATGGCTATTGGGTTGAGAGTAGAGGACAAATTGATGGGGGCTGAAAACTTTGGCCCATGGAAGGAGGGGATTATGCTTTTTTTGGAGGAGGTGGAAGTGTTAGATGTTGTTAAATCAACTGTGCAAACACGTACTGATCCAACTTAGTTGGTAGAGTTCAACAAGAAAAATGTGAAGGCAAAGAGGATCCTTCTAGATGCCATCAAGGACCATTTATTCCCTCATGATTCAGGGATAGATATGCTTATCAGATGTGGGAGCCCTTGGTCTCTTTGCATTAGAGTTCTAATGAAAACAGGGATATGATGTTGAGACAAAAACTACGCAACACCAAGATGACCAAGACTGATAGTGTGACATCTTTCCTCACCAGAGTCTCACAAGTGAAGGATGAGTTAGCTGCTATTGGAGAGACTGTTCTATAGGAGCAGTTGGTTTGAATTGCTTTAGAGGAGTTCACTGAGAAGTGGGATAGTTTTATCCACAACTTGGTGGCCAGAGAGCACTTTCTTGGTTGGAGGGGAGGATGTGGGACGATTTCCTCTAGGAGGAGATCAGGAGTAGTATGAAAAGTGGCAGCAAGAGTGGTGGGGGAGGTGAAGAGGAAAATTTTGCTCTTGCGGCAAAGGGCAAGAAGGGAAAGAATATCAAGAATGGGTTTTCTAGTGGAGCAAAGCAGGATAAGGGGAAGCAGAAGGCTAAGGAGAAGGACATGAGAAAAGTGAAATTCTTTGCTTGTGGGAAGATGGGTCACTATGTTGTTTAGTGTCCCAACAAGAAGGGTAAGAAGAAACAAGGAGTTACAACTTCAACAGATGTGGATGATTTTGCGGCTATGTTTGATTTAGAGTGTGCTTTGGTGGTGAGTTTAGCCACTCATATCACTTCTTCCCGTGCATGGTTCATAGACAGTGGAACATCCTGCCATATGATTGGAGTTAGAGAGCACTTCACAAGCCTTTTGGAGGATGACATTGACTTGGAGGTTGTGCTTGGCGACAACTCCAAAGTCAAGGTGGCAGATATGGTAATAGTTTCATTTCAGAGGGAGTCATCACCTCCTATGAAGGTGACATATGTTCTTTATGTTCCAGGGTTGAAGAAGAGTTTGATATCAGTTTCCAGCTTGGAGGACAGGGGGTATGAGGTAATGTTCTGGAAGGGACAAATGTTGATATATCCTAGAGGATCCATTATTGAGTCTGGTTGTGTGATTGGAGCTCGTAGTGGGAGACTATACAGATTGATGTTTTAGCCTCTTCGAGCTATGGTAGCGCAAACTAGTAGCAGTGCTTTATGTGAGTCGTGGCACAAGAGGATGGCCCACTTGCACCATGGAGCTTTCAGGATTTGAGGGAGATGGTTACCGGGTTGCCAGATTTCATTATTGAGCATCATGATGTGTGTAGGGGTTGTGCTTTGGGAAAGTACATCAAGACACCTTTCCAGAGCAGTGACAACAGAGCTGCAGGAATCCTTGATTTTATTCATTTTGATGTATGTGGTCCTATGTCTCATGTCTCATTCAGTGGATATGAGTACTATGTGACATTCATTGATGACCACTCCAGGAGGACCTAAATTTACTTCCTAAAGACCAAGCATGAGGTCTTCCGGCGATTCCAAGAGTTTAAGGCTCTTGTGGAGAACTAGACAAGGAGGAAGATCAGGCTGTTGAGATTAGACAATGGAGGTGAGTACACTTAAGCAGGGATGAGAGATTTTTATGGGAGTGTTGACATCAAGAGGGAGCTCATTGTGCCTTATAACCCTTAGCAGAATGGGGTGGTAGAGAGGAAGAACGTGAACATTGTGGGTGCAGCTAGAGTGATGTTGCGTGATCAAAGTTTACCATTCTTCTTGTGGGCCGAGGCGTGTAACATTGCTGTTTATTTGCAAAACGGGAGCCCACATAGAGTCTTGGGGAGCAAGACTCTTGAGGAGATATATGCCGACAAGAAGATGGAAGCTGGGCACATCAGCATATTTGAGTTCCTTACATATTCACACGTCCTTGAGGAGAAGAGGACGAAGTTGGAACCCACAGCAGAGAGGTGCATCCTTATCGGTTACAGTTAGACCAACAGAACCTACTGCATATATCTTTTTGCACAAAGGAAAATTGTTCGAGGAGGGATGTGATATTTGAGGAGGAGAGGGCTTTGAGGAAGTCTCGAAAGGTTGATCAGGTAGAGCAGCAGATTCCTCAACAGGGGCCACACCATAGGTTTTAGGTGCATCAAGTGGTACATCAGGATCATGAGGTTCACCTTCTTCAGAGGTGACAGGTTCACAGAGTACCGGTTCATTCGGTGCAGGTTCATCAAGCACAGTATCTCAGAGTTCAGGATCTCCTTTGGTTATTTTAGAGCCTTCCTCACTAGGAGGAGAGGCACCAGTTGAAGATTTTCTCATACCACCACAGGAGACTACTGTAGGGAGGAGGAACCCAAGATGGGTTTGGGAGACACTCAAAGGAGGCTTAGGAGGCAATGGGGAGACCTAAGTGCTTAGTGAGGGAGAGTAGACCGCCAGAGAGGTTGGGTGGCTTCATGGCAAATGTTGTGGAGACAAAGCCAACTAGTTTTGAGGAGGCTGCTAGACAACATATTTGGAGGGATGCCATGGTGGAGGAGTTGTTGAAATTTCTAAGTATTACTCTTTAGAAATTTTATCTGTATTCTCTGGTTTATTCCGCCTACTTGTGTAATTACTAACTAGTTATTTAACCATATAAACACTGAAATAAACACAATACGGTCTCAACCATCTACAGATCAACCATTGAAAGAAATGAACAAACACACAAGGGACATCGTTATTTTTGGACAATCGTCCTTGGAAAAACCCAACTTGGGAAAACCGGTGCAGTGGTTCTGAGGGCTTTATTATTAAGAAACTTTTCTTGAGTACACTAGGTGCCAAACTGGCTCACCCGACAGAGAAATAATCTGGCGGTAATGCCTCTCTTCGGAAGCAGATATTCTAAAAGTCTGCCCCACAAAACCCTCTCCAGCACAATCTGAAGCACTGCGTCAGCCCTCCTTGCCTCTGCGTCAACCTGAAACCCTCTGCTTCAGCCCTCTGAGGCCTTGTGCAGCCTTTCTGGCCCTCTGCGTGACTTCTGCAGTCTCTGCGTGGGTCACACAGTTCCTTCTGGGCTTTGCGCAATCACTGCTGGCCTTTGTGTGGCTTCCTTTGGCTCTGCGTCTGCCTCTGCGCTAGTCTTCCGACACTATCTCTACCTCGTACTCACTGCCCCTCGCTGCAATACTGATCACTAGTTTGATTTCTCTTAGAAAACCCCGCTCTAGAAAATCGAACTGACTGATCACTCTAGTGTGTCTCCAACTGACCCTCAAGCCTCCTCTTATACTTTTTTCTGTTGAGACTTCAACGACTGATATTACATCTCTAATCAATGACTAAGATTAGATTTGGCTTGATCCATGTCATTTAGAACCTTCTAACCTAGTTTTATATTAATACCCATTAATATTTTTATTTTCCTAAGTTTAGACTTAGGAATCCATTAAAAATATTAATTATTTTAATATCTCCTTCATCGGGTAGAATTTCCCCAAACCATTTCTAAGTCTTGGAGATCTCATGTGCTTTAGCCTTTCCACCAATTTTCATGGCTAGAGCACATTCGATGCTACCCCAAATCAACAGGAGTATGCCTCTATCACGAAGAATGATGTTTGAGAGGTAGTGCCACGACCTGATGGGAAATCAGTTGTGACTTCCAGGTCGCTCTACAAGGCCAAACATGTTGTAGATGGCAATGTTGATAAGTTCAAAGCTCGGTTTGTGGCGCGAGGGTTCTCATAGGTAAAGGGAGTTGACTATGAGGAGACCTTTGCACCGATTGCTCGTTATTACTTCCATTAGAGCACTGATATTTGTAGTAGTTGAGATGGGATGGAGGATTCACCAAATGGATGTGAAGACGATCTTTCTCAATGGTGTTATACAAGAGGAGATGTACATTGAGGAGCCTGAGGGCTTTGGGTTACATGGGAGGAAGTCTCATGTGTGTAGGCTGAAGAAAGCCTTGTAAGGATTGAAGCAGGCACCAAGGGCATGGTAAGAGAGGATAGATGCCTACTTGCAACAGATGGGATTCCATAAGAGTGATGCAGATCCCAACCTATACTTTATCTTGGTAGGTGACGATCCACTCATTCTGGTACTGTATGTGGATGACTTGTTTATCACAAGGGAGGACAGTCTCATCCAACACTGCAATAGAGATCTTGCTTTAGAGTTTGACATGACTGGTATGGGGCTGATCATGGTGCATTCTTTTTGGGGTTGGAGGTTTGGCAGGAGGATGGGCACATCTTTGTGGGCCAGGGTAGGTATGCAGGAGATATCTTGAGGAGATTCCGTATGGATGGTTGCAGGCCTATGGCTACTCCTATGATCACCAATTGGAAGAAGCTTCATGATGCTGATTCTGAGTTGGTGGATCCCACCTTGTATCGTCCGCTGATCGGTTCATTGATGTATCTTGTCAACATTAGACCAAATATTTGTTTTGCAGTCAACTCATTGAGTCAGTTTATGATGGAACCTAGGAGAGTACACTGGGTGGTTGCAAAACTTGTGTTGAGGTACTTACATGGCACAGTGGATTATGGGTTGGACTATGTCAGATGTGATGGGGTCAGATTGATTGGTTGCACAGACTCAGATTGGGTTGGCAGTGTTAGTGGCTGGAAGAGCATTTCCAGATGTTGTTTCTCATTGGGCTCGGCAATTGTGTCATGGTTCAACAGGAAACACGAGTCAGTGGCATTGAGCAGCGCAAAGGCAAAGTATATGGCAGCTAGTCAGGCAGGGGGCGAGGCATTATGGCTTTGCAAGATGCTTCATGGTCTATTTGGTTAGGATGCTAAGACCAATTACGACTGAGACCAACTACAATTTATTGTGACAATAAAAGTTATATTAAACTCTTTGAGAATCTAGTATTTCACGATCGGTCAAAGCATATAGAGATCATATACCACTTCATTAGAGACTAGGTTCAACGAGGGGTAGTGAAGCTTGAGTACGTATCCATTGATGAGCAGGTAGCAAACATTCTCATCAAGTCTTTGCTAAGAGGCAAACATGTTTTCTTCAGAGATAGAATGGGAGTGGTGAACAACACCTTTCTTAGTAAGAGGGAGTGTTGGAAATAGTACAGAGGAGAGGTGTTACTAGGCATTTATCCCTTTTATCCTAGTAGACACATTAATGACTTTTGTCTTGGTGACATTTATGAGTTATATTAATGTCATGGGTGGAAAAGGTACTTGTCCTATGTACTTTTTTAATATTAAAGTCACTTGTACTTTATAAAGTGACTTTATGTGTAAAGTACTAAGTGTACTTTTCTAATATTAAAGTGAGTTGAAAAATCACTTTATGAGAAAAATAGAAAAAGGTACACAACTTGAAAAAGGTACTAGGAGGCTTTTAAGTAATGGGGCCAATGTGTGGGGGGGTCATTTGGGAGAATTGATCTCAACCACACATCTTGAGATTTGGAGATTAAATCTTATCCATTAGATCCTAGGTTTAGAGATTCAATCTTTTCTAAGAGACAAAAGGAGAAAATGAAGGCTCATTCTTCACTTCACACTTGAGAGAGCATGAGGAGAACAGGAGAGAAAACTTCAAGGAGAATTTGTAGCTAGAGGAGGGTTCGAATTCCTAGTCAGAGGAGGCAACTACAACAACACAAAATCGACAAGCAAGGCAGCCATAGGAGGCAACAAATTCGAGGCACAGAGGCACAAATTTCGAGGCAGAGGGCTGCATGATTTTTGAGGAAACAACAACACAAATTATGAGATTTCTGGGCATGAAAATCGAGGGAGATTCAACTGTTGTTTGGCCCAAAATTTGAGGCATGAATTTTGAGGCAGCTAATAAGGGGCAGCGCAGAAATCGAGGCACAGTCCAATGCAGATTTCGAGGCACAATAGTCACCTTCAGGCACAAATTTTGAGGCATCTACAACACAAATCAAGGCAGATTTGGCACTAATTTCAAGGCAGAAATTGTTGGGCATGAAAAATTTGTGAAATCTGGCACAAATTTCCAGATTTGCATTTAATGCTTCAGCTATTAAGGGAGATAAGTACTGTGATTTTTTTATGTAGTTAGACTAATTTATCAAGCAATAAAATCCTCCTTTGAAGACCGGTTTTCCCCAAGAGGATGTGGGGTATTTCCGGAGTCACCTTGACCAAAAATAAGTGTTTCACATGCTTGAATGCTTGCCTAAATTTTATCTTAATTTCAGCTGATAGGAAAAGTGAAAAATAGTAGTACTCTTTGAATGTTTACAATTAATGCATTCTCAAATTTATATCAGCATGGCAAAACATGTGGGCCTGGCCAAATAAACACATGCAAACTTGTAAACTGGGGTAAGGGTGCAGATCATAATTTTCTACAAATTTTGTCTAGAAGCAAGGCCGAAGTTCTGTTTCTGTTCCACGCCCTAGTCTAGGCTAAAGCAAGGAGAAGTAGCCATCGAAATTCTGTGAAGAGGACGTGTTTTGTTCAGTGTAAGGGAAGAGGGCCAAAGCCTAGAAAGAGGCCTAACAACCTCAGATCTGCCCATTGTAGGAGGCTGAAAGGCCTAAGGACTTGTGCAACGTTCTGTGGGGGGCTGAAGCCCTAGAGAAGGCCAAAAAGCCCTCAAACCTTGACTAGTAGCAGCCGAGGTACCTCAGATAGGGAGCAGGCCAGAGAGATTATGTGGGGGGTTGATATGTTGGTGTAGTTGGATTGTTGAGTGTATATGTTAAAGTCTGTTTGTTAATGGAGGCATAAACAACATGTATAACAACTGATTATGCAGTGATTTTGAAGGACTCAATTGGCTATGAGTAGCTATTGGTACAAAGGAAGAAATGAGCCTTTCTCTGTGATTTTTGTTGGGTAGATTGTAGATCTGATGGAATAGATCTCAATCCCTAATTGTATACTATGTATATTAGTTTTATTGGGGTTTTATGAAGGGCCATGATACTTGGTACGGGAGCCCCATGATTGTTTTATTAATGGACTAATAAAGATTGAGTGTTGGGCTCATAAAATCTGTGTACTTAATTAATTTCACCGCTGTTATATTTCTGCTGTGAAAAAGGTTTTGGTTGAACACTCCTAGTGTGTTTGTGTACTAGTCTAGCCATAGACCAAACTAGGGTGTAAGGAAAATTCAACAGTTTCATGGCAATCCCCACTGTAGGCATTTTTTGCCCCAGCTGCCCCAAAACCTACCCCATGCTGCCCAAACATTGGGTATTTGGGTTTCCCCCTTTATCAAAGACTAGTCAACGAGGATTGATAGGCTACTTCGTCGCTTGGCCAATTAATCCATAGGAGACATTATAGGCAACAACAGATAGCCCAGGGACAACAACAAATGATGCAGCTCATCCAAACCATAAACAATTCGAGTCACAATATTGCTAATGGTTTGAATGTTGGTAATGGGACTAGTGATGAAGAGAGTAGCAACCGTAATCCTCGCCCCTTCAATACTTTTGCACAGTCTAATGGTAGGGCAATCAATGGAAGTAGTCATAGACCCTTACTTCCTCGATTTTTAGACAGTCAACCAACGACAACCCAAGGAGCAGTAGAGAAAAATGAACTCTTTAATGAATACTTTCGAGAATATGTAACACTGGAAGAAAATACACAAGAAGCCATATATTTCCATGAATACAACAACATCAAATACAAGAAGAGACCCTGGGGGCAACATAATCAGGATTTGTTTATGCAAGGTAGGAAAGTTACCCATTCCCTCCTTTGATGGATCATATAAATGCCCAATAAGGGTTTGGCTACAAAAGTTGGATACCTACTTCTGACTTAATCCCATGTTGGAATAAGGCGTTGTCAAATTTTCCGCATTACACTTGGAAGGGGGGCACATGAATGGTGGTATCATGGATTGGTCACATTGGGGCACTCCAACATAACCTCATATGTGGACTTCACTCAAAGATTGGTAGAGTGTCTTGACCGGAAGGATCCTGATATACATTCTAGAGAGTTAGCACAACTCAAGCAAACTGGATCGTCGGAGTCCTACATCTCAGAATTCAAGAAGCTAGCAGTCACAGTGACAGATATTTCTGAACAGAGGTTGGTTATGCTCTTTGTAGAAGGTTTAGTTGAACCATTACGGGTGGATCAAGGCCTTCAAACTTGGCACATTGTTGGAGGCCATCACCAAGACTTGAGATATGGGAGGTGCAATACCAAAGGTGAAGACTCCACCTATACCACAAATCCCTCCGAAGGACAAGGGCAAGAAGACATCTCAGAAGGACGAAACCAAGAAGGATTGATTGGATGAAGAAACTCAGAATGAGCTAGAAGAGAGAAGCTTTGTTTCACTCGCAAAGAGCCATGGGAATCTGGTCATCAATGTTTGGGAAAGGGAAATATTCATTACATTGAATTAGTGTCCGATAGCGACATTGAAAATCATACAACACCAACACCAAGCAGGGGGCCTAACATTTCTGAAGAATTACCACCTCTGGAAGAGGCTAAGGGGGACAAGAAGCCACGTCCAAAAATTGAAGGAGGCACTATCACCACCCTCCCAGGAGTCCCTAAATATCACACCTTCAAAATCTAGGGTGTCATACTGGGACAATGAATCATAGCATTGATTAATGGTTGAGCAACGTACAACTTCATTGATGCAGCCATGGTGGTAAGGAGAGGCATCCCTACCCAGGAATTTGAAGGTTTCGATGTGAGGGCAGCTGATGGGTATAATATGACATGCGCACAGGTAGTTCCATGTTTGAGTGTCACATTAGGTAATTATACACTTACTGATTTTTTATATGTGATAGAATTGGTAGATACTAATGTAATGCTGGGACTACAATGGTTGTACTCACTAGGAAGATTTGTATTGAACTACCAAGTGATGTAAATGGAATTCTAAGATCCAAATGGCAGCAAGGTAGTATTAAGAGGCATGACCAATGGTGGCCTCTGAGTTGTAACAGCCAAGCAAATGGAGGTCTAAGCAAGATGAGGTAATTTGCATGGCAGCTTGTAGAAGTGCAAGCCCCAAATCGTCAAGTAGCAGCTTACAAGCTTATGAATTGGAACGCAAAAAGGACGTTGGACCTGACATATGCATGCTCATGAGAGATTGGAGAGGCCACATCTTAGTAGAGTACTCCAAATTTAAGGTTGCCTGCGAATTGTTGGACGGTCTCATCCATGATGATAGATACAAGGTAGAAAATGAGATCATTTTCTACGAGGTCTAGATATATTTCGTTCCAAAACCTACACTCAGGAAAAGGCTCCGTAAGACCACACACGACATACTAGCTAAAGTCACACCGGAGACTTACCCTCAAGACAGGGATTGCACAAGTATGGAATTGACATTTGGAAAAAGCAGGTCAAAGACTGATAACAAGGACCACAGAAAATCTGATTGCAGCAGTAGATTCTCCTGGAGTTCATGACAGTCCTGTAAAAAGGAGAAGCACAAGATATATTGGCTGTAAGATACACCATAAAAAGCATGGAAAAAGGTATGTGGCAATAGAAATGGTAAGCAACATTGTCATAAATATGAAAATGCAAAGTTTAATCTGCACATATTTCCTATCTTGTGTAAGAGTTGCCGCTTGCAGAGTTTGGTAGCAACAGCTGCTAAATCACAGGATTATGAAGCTGAACTTCCTAATGTTCCAAGGGGGCCTCATGCCTTTGAGCTAAGTACCAAATTCTGTTATGAAGACACTGCTGTACTCAATACTTACAATGTTGCTACAATCTGCTGTGCTACAAAATATCTTGGGATGACAAAAGTCATGAAAAAGGGAAATCTGTTCTTTAAAGGTGAAGTGTTTTTCAGTTTATTTCGAAGTCGGAAAGATGCCATGATTGTATTGCAGGCTGCCAAATCATTCTTACCATGGTCAAGTGACTGCAAAGTGGTAGGGATATGTATTGTCATTAATCCCTCACAGGTTGATGGGTCCTTCACTTGCACAAGGGTGAAGTTATCAGATGGCCAACTATGCAAAGAAGACAATACTTTAAAAAATGGCAATGAGTTATCTTCAAATGATGGGGATACATCAACAAAACAAAGGCAGCTTGCAGAAACTATTGTGATCTTATTACCTCTAGGAAAAGGGTCAACTTTCCACAACTTATTGTTAGAAGTCTATGTTGCACGGGTTCCCGAACCCAGGGGTGGGGTTCTTGAACTCGTCCCGGGTTCCCGTCCCCATGTTCTAGGTGCTGGAACATGTACCTTTGAGAAGAACCCTAAAGAACCTGGTTCTTCTTGTAAGAACTCGAGATTTCACAAACATAAAACGGGTTCTTTTCATGCATTGGGTGCGGAGAACCCCGAAAAAGGGTGCTTGGTGGGTTCGTTGGAGGCACGTGGAGCAAAAAAAAATGTAAATTTTTATTTAATTAAAAATTGCAAAACCCTAATTGAATGTTAGTTTGACCCTTTATTCATTGGCAACAAGACATTTGGTTCTTTTTTCATTGGCGGCAAGAATTAGCTCCCTGCTCAAATTGCAACTTGAGTTGCAAGCATCGACAACGTCCATTTTTGCAGCAGTGAGCACATGTGACAAACCCACGACGTCCATTTTAGCAGCAGTGAGCACAAGTGACAAATCCACGGTGTCCATTTTCGCAACAGTGAGCACAGGGAAAAATCCACGGCGTCCATTTTCACACAGGTGACAAGTGAAGAGTCTAGACAGCAGCACAACAAGAGACGTGAATGGTCAATGGACAACGACGAGTTTGTGATTGGTCAACGGACAACGACAAAGCGTTTGGGTGCAGTGTTGCAACAGGACAACAGGTATTTTTTTTGAGCATTTTGCCATTATGTTGTTAGTGACAAGTAACAACACATAATTTTTGTCCACATTTTCATAAATGAGTTCCAGACTTCCACAATTTTTCTTCTAGTTCTTTTATATGCCAACCGAACCTCATGGTTGTCAAGACTTCCATGATTTTTCTTCCAGACGTCCACGATTAAATAGGAAGGTTGTACACTCTAAGAGCTTGTCTTCAAAATTGAAAAAACTCATGCCTCAATTTGTTTGCCTGTATACCAAGTGTGCCTGTATACAAAGTCTTTTAAATTTTTTTATTTTCTCTGCATATGGTTACCGTTTACATTACCTATTGTAAACAAGCCACTGAGGAATTGAATTTTTTTTAATTGTGAGTATACCTCTAAATGAGCAGTGCCAACCAACAATAATTACCAATTCTTTTACATGGGTAGCATAAAAAATTCAATTCCTTAGTGGCGACATGAATGGTCAGCGGACAACGGCGAGTTTGTGACTGGTCAACGTATAGCGACGAAGTGTTTGGGTGTAGTGTTGCAGTAGGACCACAGGTAATTTTTTTGAGCATTTTGTCGTTATGTTGTTAGTGACAGGTAACAACACATATTTTTGTCCACATTTTCATAAGCCAGTTCCAGACTTCTACATTTTTTCTTCTAGTTCTTTTATATGCGAACCAAACCTCATGGTTGTCAAGACTTCCATGATTTTTCTTCTAGACTTCCACGATTAAATAGGAAGGTTGTACACTCTAAAGGCTTGTCTTCAAAATTGAAAAAACTCATGCCTCAATTTGTTTGCCTGTATACAAAGTCTTTTAAATTTTTTTATTTTCTCTGCTTGTTGTTACCGTTTACGTTACCTATTGTAAACAAGCCACTAAGGAATTGATTTTTTTTAATTGTGAGTATACCTCTAAATGAGCAGTGCCAACCAACAATAATTACCAATTCTTTACATGGGTAGCATAAAAAAATTCATTCATTGAGAAGTGCGAATATAAAGATCTCCCTTGAAACGAACAAATCTCTCAAAACTTCAAAGTCCTAACAGTAAATAGTAAACTTAATGCGGCCTTAGAAATGTTCAAATTGGTGACCAATCACATGCCATAACAACAAATATTTAGTATTTTCCCTAGAAACCTAAAAAGAAAATTAAATATTAAAACTAGCGGTTTTGGTGTTGGGAAACAAGGGGTTATTTTGCTCTAGAAATGGTTACATTGTACAAAGATGAGCCATTGAGCTGCATTCTCAAGCAGAGGGGCTGGTCATCTGTCATTTTAATTTTACAACCATACTCACAGCTTAACATATAAAGATTCAAGAATGTTCAATGTACTTAATTTCTGCTTGAAATAATTTAATAAATTATAAAAGTATGTTTTCTTTTCTTTCTTTCTTTGATTTTCACTTTCAGCCTTCACATCTTTTAATTTTCTAATGTCTTTGCTTTCAAGTTTGGCCATTTGGTTAATTTCGAAAACCGAGAATGTCTTCATCAAATCCACAATATCCACTCTGGAAGTATGTGGATAGGCAAAAACCTCTAAAGGGTCAACAATAAAATGCAATTTATGTAAGCTTGAATGGAAAATGAGCTATACCAGAGTTAAGACTCATTTTATGAAGATACCAAGGAAGGGTGTTGATTCCACTACACACCCTAGTGCAAAAAGAGCGCAACAAAGGGTTGATGGTAAGGCAGGCAAGGAAATATCCAAGCCATGTCATAATGTTGATGAAGATGATGACTCCAATGAAAAAGAATTACCATCTGATGATGAAGTTCAATTTGGTGATGAACATGTGCCATCTAGAGCATAAAAAATCACTACTAGTCATGCACACAATAAGCCTAAAGTTGGTGGCTTTTATGACATGTTTGATTTGAAAGGTAGGGAAGGTGTTGATCGAGCAAATGGTTCATGCTATTAATGATGGACCTCCAGGATGTAAAACACCTGGTTATGAGAAGCTTCAAACTGTGTTGGTGGACAAGGAGAAAGCTCGTCTTGAGAAGACAATGGCATCCTTGAAGGCATCTTGGAGTGTAGATGGATGCTCAATTCTTATAGATGGATGGACTGATTGTAGGAATCATCCATTGATAAATAATAAATATCATTGTCTCTTCCCTGTCTGGTCTTTATTTTCTTAGGGCCATTGATTGTTCTGGTCAAGAAAAGAACACTATGTTCTTAAAAGACCAATTATGTGATGCCATTGCAGAGGTGGGGCCATCCAATGTTGTTCAAGTGTGCAAAGTAGCAGAGGCAATGGTTCAAAAGGAGTACATGTTAGTGACAAGTTTCAAGTTTAATTTATTTTATATTTGAATTACATGAATTACATTTGTTTTTTTTGTTTTTTGTTTTTTGTTTTTTTTTTTTAAATTTTGATTACAAGTTTGATTTGTTTTCTAATTTTTAACAATAAACATTTTGTTTTATTAATATTTTAATTTTGTCTTTGATGTATCCAAGCATATTTTTTGGACACCATGTGCAATACATTCTTTGAATAATGCATTGAAGGACATTGGAGAAATTGAATGGATCTGAGCAATAATTGAAAATGGCCATAAAATTCAAATGTTTATATGCAACCATCATCAATCACAAGCCATTTACTGCAAGCATGCCAAAATGGAGCTTCTTAAACCTGCAGATACCATATTTGCATCTTATTACATTTTACTTAGGCGACTTGTGGAGATGAAGGAGGCTTTATTTGCCGCAGTGGTCAGTGACATGTGGGATCAATGGAGGTTATTTACCTCCGATGTAGCTTTGGAGGTGAAGAGGTTGATTTTAGATGATCATTTTTGGGTTGATCCAAATTTGTTGTGGAATTTATAGAACCAATTTGTGATATGATCCGTTATGCAGATATAGATAGTCCATGTTTAGGTGAGATTTATAAGAACATGGACTCGATGTGTGAGAGGATAAAACCATCACAGATAGTAAGGATCCTATTTTATGGTCACAACTAAAAGAGTTTATACATGGGCAGTGGAATAAATTGAATTCATATGGCAGCTTATGCAGTTAATCCAAAATGGAATGATCCCACAATAGGAAGGAGGCCTCCTTCCCAAGATAGAGAGGTGTTCAAAGGATTCTTGACCACTGTTAAGAGAATTTATGGTTGTACAGAAGAAGCCTCTGACTTACGATCTTAGTTTGGCCAATTTTCACGTGGACAAGGTGTCTTTGGTTCACATGCAACTTTGGCCGATAGGCGCAAGAAGAAGGATCCAATTGGTTGGTGGTGGCTTCATGGCGTTGCAACAATTTGCCATACGATTACTTGGACAGATAGCTAGTTTGGAGTTCCTCATCTTATTTCTCAATTAAATTTTTGTATTAAATTTTCATTTTAGCTTTTATTTTTAAAATTTTAAATTATTTTAATGGGCTTCCCCTAATATTCCAGGTAGCTAGTTCGTCATTTTGCTAGAGGAATTGGAGTGCTTATACCTTTATCCATTCAGTATAGAGAAATAGGTTGGGCTCAAAGAAAGCAAAGAACTTAGTGTACATTCATAACACACTTCATCTCATATCTCGAAAAGACCCTGGGTGTAAGGAGGGTCCTTTCAAGAGATGGGAGCAATACACAGAGGATGTTATGTGTGTGGATGAGGAGATACAACCAGATGGCCTTATTGAGCTACCTTCAGTTGCTATGGATGAGTAGGAGCCTTAATATGACATTGATTCCTACCTGGAGAGCATGCTGATTGAAGATCTAAGTGATGTTGATGACATGGATTGAGGAAGCCATTGTTCACTATTTTAATTTTTAATATTTTGAAATTTCCTAGTTCATGTTTGGAGATGCCTTAAGGCAAATTTTGAATGTAGTATGACAATGGACATATATCATGATTTTTATTAATATGTAAACTCCAATTTGCACTTGATATCAAACTAGAAATTTTGAAATTCCAATGTGAATGTTGAATGTTCATTGTTCAATGGTGTGCATGTTTAAATCTTTGAAGTTATAAATCATAAATATTTTATTTTCCTTGTTTGAAGTTGGAAAATATACAAATTCATATATAATATAATTTATAAAATAAATTTATAATATATATATATATGTGTGTGTGTGTGTGTGTCCCCGATGAACCCACGCACCCTATTTCAAAAAGTGACATCCCCGTCCCCGAACCCGAGTTTCCTGGCAACATACTTAGAACTATGGAAGGTTGCTATTATACCAGGAGAAGAAACTTCGTCTGAAGTAAAATTTACTTCAGCTGTAGCACCTAGTTGTCCATTTGTCACTTATGATTTGGTAAGAGGAAGCAACAACTATTGCATGATGACATCCCCTACCAACATTATGGTTATCGGGCTGTAAGAAGAAAAAGAAGGTGCTGGTATTCTTGACATGGCAGCTATAAGGGTTGAAGGAAGCATTTCATCCTTGAAGATTGAAGTTGAACAACACCTAGACATGCAATTGCTTGAGTACAAGCAATGTCGGGAAGGGGGGACTGTAATGTCCCCTATGGATTAATTGCCCAAGGGAGGATGGAGTAGCCTATCCAACCCTGTAGGCTGTAGTTATTGATAAAGGAGGAAAACCATTATCCAATGTTTTGGGGCAACGTTGGGTAAATTTTAGGGTAGTTGAGGCAAAAAACCCAATTTGGGGGTTGCACTTGTAACCCCTCATATTAGATTAATGAGGAGAAACCCCATGAGGAACCTATAAATAAAGGAGTGATGGAATCATTTTCTCATCATCGAATTGGATTGGTTTATCTCTATTTTCTTTGAGCCTGAGGCTCTAAGAGTTTTAAGACCCCTTTTTCTCTTGACTAGTTTCAGTGGAGGTGATCCCACCATAGCTAGTTCTTTCTTTTCTCTGTTTTGTTACAACACAGTTATTTGAAGCAACTCCATTCTATCCTGGTTAGCAAAAGAGGAGTTTCTGTGGTTATATTGGTCAACAATCTTTGTCTTTGTGCTAACGGCGGTTCCTTCCTGAGGGAACCCTCCCAAATTGTTCCTTGAAGTTGACCTCAAGCATTCTGTGATAGTGGTACAAAGATCAATTTAAATGCGGGTCGGGCCATTTGTGCAAAAAGTCAGTTTCCCTTGCGACAACATCAGGGCAACCAAACATTTTATCAAGCTCCTTGCGGCTCACATTATCAAGCTCCCTGCAGTAGCCTGTTAGGGCATCCACAAATCATACAAGGCATTCCCCCTGTGACAGCGAGGTCTCCCACGATTGTTTGAGATTACCTTGCAGAGGAATACACATGTGGAGGTTGAACCAGGGTCCCTTGCGACACCTAAACAGTGTCTTCACCACACTTGTGTTTCGAGTTTGGAACAACGGGTCAGTTAGGACAGAGGAGTTTGATCAGAATAGTGGAAAATAGGCAAAGCGGATCTGGGAAGCAAGTCTGTCAAGATAGCAAGACATCCAACCCAGTCAGGGCATCACTAGTACAACAAAACTCTTAGTCAATTATTCTGTGAGTTAATTTAAGTTGTGTTGGATCAATTATTGATTAAAGTGGATGCTTTAAAGGAGTGTTACAAGAATTGTCGATCATTCGCGATTCTAAATCGGCTCGCCTCCGAAAAGTCTCTATTCAAAACTCTACGAGTCAAACTCGCGAGTCGACGGTTAGGGATGAGTCCAATGAGTTAAACGATTTTTTGCTTGCGATTTTTTCGTTTTTTTGCATTTCGATTTCAGTTTAGGGTTGCGATTTCGATTTATTCATTCCAAAATGTAAAGGCGGCTCATGATACATAGACTCTGAAGAAGATAAACAGAGGGCAGCGTAGTTATTTTCATTTTGTTCAGCTGGGCTGATAATCATATTTGCTAGAGCTTGGTATGTAATATTTGCTGGAGCCTGGAGTGGCGAAGCCTGTTCAACGACCAACTTTAATATTTGTTGGAACTTGGAGCGACGGAGCCTGTTCAACACCCAAGTTGCCAACGTTAATATTTGCTAGAGCCTGGTATGTAGTCACGACCGTTTATGTAACTTATTTAGATGAACGAGACAAGTGAAGGGACATAACCTACATGTCGGGGTGGAGTTATGAGCTACCAACAAATAAAATGTCGGGATAAATACTGAGTTGGGAACTATGAACCAATGTTACCAAGCGCTCACAATTTATTCGGAATGAAAAGAAAACCAAATCACCAAGATTTTCAGGTTTATGTAAGGGAGAAAGGTTAGCCGCTAAACTTAATTCTTTTATTTCTTGTTCGAGGGTGGAGAGATAATGGGTTACATCATCGAAAACCATGAGATCACAATGACTTGCTTAATTCACTCATAGTACCAGTCATTCTCACAAAGGCAGGCAATGGGATTATTTTAAACAATCAATATTATTTTTGAAAGAATTAACCTGTTGAGTGAACATATGAGAGGGAGCTTAAAACTTGTAGGTTGTATTAGAAGATTCTCTCCTCTCAATATTATTTTTGAAAGAATAAACTTGTTGGATGAGCATATGAGAGGGAGCTTAAAATCTTGTGTATTAGAATTTAGAAGAGTAGCAAATATTATTAAGATGATGGCAGCGAAATAAATCTAGGTCTAGATGGTTTTCTAGTCGACATTTGAAAGTCTTGGATAAGCTTCTTCCTCTTTTGAAGGAATCAATCAAAGAAGTGTAGTTGACAAGGAGAATTCATTTTACAATTAACTCAATCTTTGTAGCTAGTTAGATTAGGTACATACTACATAGTACAAAGTTCAAAGTTCAAACGTATATTGCATTTTTAATTTTAATTTTTTATTGTCTTTTACTGTTTTACAGGAGCCAAATTAAATAGAAGGTACGACTCCAAATCTTAACAGAAGCCACAGTTTAAGGTTTAAACACAAGTCTAAAACAACAACAATGCCGAGGGAGAAGGACTTTGCTTGGGCTTATTGTGACAAGATTCCCGGAGACCCCAAGCTCCTTTTAAATTTTGCAAAGTGAAATATAGTGGTGGCATTTATAGATTCAAGTACCACCTTGCACAGATACCCGACCATGATATAGGTCTCTGCAAAGACGTTGACGAAAATGTCAAACACCATGCAACCTTGGCCATTGATATGTTGTGTCAACATATGCCAAGAAAGCAAAGCAAAAAAAAGAAATAGGAACTCTTGGAGTTTACAGTTTTTCTTCCACTGCCCCCTTGTCACCTCTCTCAGTTGAATCCTCAATGCCGTTCCCAAGTTTCCCACACATGCTTCCAAGTCCAAGTCAAACTCAAGCCCAAATGAATCCTCCTGCATTCAACACTGGAGGTGGAAACATAAACACCTTTTTCTCTCTCCCACACAAAACTCAGTTCCCAACCTACCTTGGATGCCACTGGTTGGAAAAAAAATATCCATAGTTAGGCAAGGAAGGCCATGGCTAACTTTTGGTACTATTGTGACATACCTTTCTACTGTGCCAGAAGTCCTTATTGGCAAGCTATGCTTGATGCAGTTGTTGTTGCAGGTCTAGGGTTCAAATCCCCTTCATTAGAGAGCTTTAGGACAAATTTGTTGTTAGAGAGTGTTGAAGGTGTCATGATTGTGCACCATCATGAGCGATGGATGGACAGATCAAAGGAATAGAACTTTAATAAATTTCCTTGTAACTTGCCTAACAGGCGCAATGTTTCTCAAATCAATGGATGCCTCAGACAAGGTTAAGATTGGCCAACTTATTTGTGAAATGATGGAGGAAGTCGTTCAAGAAGTGGGAGAAGAACATGTTGTACAAATTGTGACCGACAATGTAGCTAATTATATGGCTGCTGGTAGACTTTTTGAGATTAAGCACCCCGCTATTTTTTGGACCTCTTGTGCTGCCCAATGCATAGATTTAACGCTTGACGACATTGGTAAGCTTCATTGGATACATGAGGTTGTGGAGAAGGCACAATCCATAACCAAATATCTATACAACCACACTATTGTCCTAAACACGATGAGAAAATACATCGAAGGTAAAGAAATTGTTTGACCTGCAGTGATTAGATTTGCAACAAATTTCATATCTTTGCAATCTGTGGTTGAGCAAAGGATAAATCTAAAGAGGATGTTCTTGGGACTTGAGTGGATGCCATCTAAACATTCCAAGGCCCTTGAAGGCATTGAAATTGTTGCACTTGTGTTTAATGACGACTTCTGGAAAGATGCTGAAGAGATTATTGCTGTGACGGAGTCCCTTGTTAGAGTTCTCAGGTACTTCAAGTCTTTTAACTTTTTCATTTTTAAAATCTCATTTCAAGCTTCTTTCTATTTTCAATGTTTCATATTTCTTTAAATTTGAAAGCTTGAACTTTCAGGATGGTTGATGGTGACAAACCTGCTATGGGTTACATTTATGAGATGGATCTCGCAAAGGAGGCCATCAAAAGAAGATACGGGGATGACGAGGCAAAGTATATGCCTCTTTGGGACATTATTGATGCACATTGGGATAAGCAATTGCATTCCCCCTTACATGCTCCTGGGTACTTCTTAAACCCACAATATTTTTATGATAAGAGCAAATTCAATGAGGATGGGGAGGTTGGCAGAGGCCTTATGACAAGCATTGAAAGGTGCTTCCCTCATCCAGAATTTCAAAGTCATGTCTTTGAACAACTGCAGGATTATAGGGCACTAGCTAAACTATTTGCCTATACCAGTGCTATACGAGAAATGTCTATAAGATGTTGCCAAGTACTCTTTGAGGCTTGAAGGCTTCATCACTTCATTAAATTTGTCTAAACTTTATTTTATATGTTAAATGTTTTATTAAATTTTGTTGTCTTTTTAAGTTTCTACTATTTAGTATTTAGTACTTCTAATCACGAACCCTTGCCACTTGCTACGTCTTTGGTGGCAAAACTTTGGTAGTGATACTCTAGATTTGAAGAGATTTGCCATTCGAATCTTAAACCAAGCATGCAGTGCTTCAGGCTGTGAGAGCAACTGGAGCATGTTTGAGAAAATACATTCTAAGAAGCGCAACCGATTGACACAAAAGCACTTAAATGACCTTGTATTTGTCCATTACAATCTACGACTTCGCACCAAGAAAATACTAGGTGAGAGCCTGAATTTGAAGGTTTCATAATCCGATTTGCACTTTAAAGTTTAAACTTTAAAGTTCAAACTTTATTTCACATTTCAATGTCTCATGATAATGGCAGGTTTGGATCATTCACCAATCGACCCTGAAGAGATAGATCTACAAACTACAAATGCAACAGATTGGGTCCAATTAGAGGAGGCTCCTCTTTTAAGCCTTCATGACTTGGAGAACTTTAAGAGTCAAGCAAGCGAAGGAGTGGGAGGAATCTCTTCTAGTTCTCACTCTTAGAGTCTTAGACTCTTAGTTACTGATTTTTAACTGATTAATATGCAGTTTTTTGTAAACTTTTAGAAGCAGATGCTTCTGGTTCTATGTAGTCACTGATTAGGAGTTAAGACTCAGTGCTTTGGATCATGTTTGGACTCATAACATATATGAGATACTTATTCATTCATATTGTTTGGACATGGCTTTACTGAATATCAATGAAAATTGTTTTTTTTAATACAATATATGTGTATACTTTTATTTATTGAATTCACCGATTTTTATTTTTATTTTTATCCCGATCTGATTAAAACTCTTCGCTCTTTGGCCTCGCCGATTTATTTGCGATTTCGAGTCTGGTAACACTGATTTACAGTGATGTAGGTTGTGGTAACAATTGTTGTTTTAACTAGGATTAATTTGTGACTATATTATCAATGCTGGAAGGATTCATACTGTTGGGGTGTAACAACCCTAGTAAACTGTTGTGGGATCAGCATCAACGACTGAAGTCTGGCACTGCTTATCTTTATCTTGGTTAGAACTGATGTTTTATGTTGATGCTGTTTATCTATTCATTAATGTAGTTTAATGATCATTATGGAAAGTTGTAAAGACGTCTGTAATATTAATGCAATATATACCATGTTTTGAAACCCTAAAAAGCAAAAAAAATCTCCTAGGGGCATCTCACCATATGGTTAACTGTTCCACACATCAGTTTGTTACAAAATTATGTTGTACTTTACCGCACCAATGTCCTTGCAAAACGACCAAAGGAAGTCTATTTTGACTATTTTGAAATGATATTGGGCTTTATGAATTTATGAGAAAATGTGCTAATCGATTTCTGTGAAATTAGTGAAGTGCTCTAATCATAGTCGAACAAATTGGTGAAATTCCTTCAAATTACCTCTAGTACTTTGTGTCTTAGCTTCTTTGATGTAGAATGAATAAACCAAAGTGCCTTCCATGTCGTCAAAGTAAATTTTATCCTGTAAATGCAGCTACAAGTTTCAAAATGGTTGTGGAATTTTGAAAATAAAAACGTAAACACTCCCACTGTGCTCCAATTTTTTTTTGAGTTGGCATCCCTCATTGGCAATGAAAAATAACAAGAACGAAGAAGAATGATCTAAGGTAGTACTTTTTGGATTTGATCTCAGGTTGATAGAGTTTGCAACATGGAATCACCAAGTTTTAACCAACCTCGATGAGTACTTTATCACATGGAATCACCTGGTTTTGACCAACCTCGATGAGTACTCTATCACATGGAATCACCAAGTTAAGGAAGCTACTAGAGGAAGTCTAGATGACCCCGGAAAACAAGGTATGTATGCTTATTTTCAATATTAAAGAGTCATGTCATATGGTTGCAAGTAACATGGATCAATGCTCTATCTTGAGAGCATGATCAAAGGGAAGGATCTCCTCCCTCAAAAGGGATGCATGAATGCATGGGTCACACATTCACTAGATGAAATCAACATAATATGTCCTCATATGAAGCATGAGATGGTTGACTACAATCGAGGAACTCTGATTGGAAGCTCTTGGAAATGAAATGTGTGAAGAAAGGAAGGAAGAGATCGTGGAATATGCAACCATGGTAAAAGCATTCAACATCCGAAAGACCAAGAAGATTTGACAAGGATATCTCCATGAAAGATATGAAGACTCTGATGGAGTTTGAAAGAGAAAGAGATCCTTGACAATATATATCTTTGGGAGATGTGTCGATATGTATGATGGAAGACCATCACAAAGGTAATGTTGATTTTAATGTTCATTCCTTTATTTTTGAACAAATATATGGATGGGTTTATGCAGGCTGCCAAGGGAAGATCTATGGATGTCTTCCACCGCCGATGCACATGTTGTAGGAAGAAAGATCCTTAAGTACATGGCATGAAGGAAGGCCATATATGGATTGATGGATCACTTTCTGATGATAACTGACTCATGGATGAAAGTGATGGATGGTTGGTGCCCTATGTAGAAATCCCAAACATGAAGACTCCTAGATAACAAAAAGAAGTTTATGACATTGTGAGGAGGAGTTCTGGTTGTACCATCATCTCCACCTAAGGAGTTGTGGTAGGTCCCTAATTAAGAGGGAGTCTGGAAACGAGTTTCTTACTTGGAAGAAACTTGGAAATTCCTAAGCCAAGAGGGAGCTTAGGTACATTCCTTCCTTAAGAATGAGTTCATTCCTTTATTGGAATAGATATGTCCTCCCTAATTAAGAGGGAGAGATAGATGCATCATTCTTGTCTTCACTTGGGAAGACAAAATGGAGGATTGGGTAAACATCTGACATCCGATGCTCGTTGAGGATGTATTAGGGCATCCGATATACGAGTAGTCGTTGATATTCTTTAAGGATTGGGAATCCAAGATAAGAATAGTCTTGGTGGAACACACCTTGAGAACCCGGTTGGGGTACGTTCCGAGAGAGACAATGATGAGGGTGTATATATATCATTGGTCTCGCTAGCGTTGTTCTTTGATCTTGTGGAGAGATAGCGCTGTTAGTCAAGGCCTTACTATGTGACAATGTTGGTTGATATGATGCTATACAGGTGGGTTACCAATTCAACTCTTCTTGTGAGAATTCTTCATATTGGGAATGACCAAGTACCATTATGAGTACCTCCCTAGTTAATAGGGAGTGTTGAAAAATGTAACTAGGTTCGGTCTTCATAATGACACATGTTATTATGATTTTATGTAATTGATGCAAAGAAGAAAAATAAAATTATTATTGTAATGCTTGTCTCACGGGTCTCATGAGCAAGGAATATTATTTTTAGCATGACTCCCATTGTGAGCCCTTAGGATTGGTCATAAAGTCAAATTGAGTTAATGTCATGTATGAAGGACCCTTCTTGGGTATGTTACATTTTGTATGAGTCATTAAATCAGTATGTAAGCCCTCCAAGACCAAGTACCAAATAACTCCTTCAAGTCGGCTACAATATCGGTCTTCATAATGACATGTGTTATTATGATTTTATGTAATTGATGCAAAGAAGAAAAATAAAATTATTATTGTAATGCTTGTCTCACGGGTCTCATGAGCAAGGAATATTATTTTTAGCATGACTCCCATTGTGAGCCCTTAGGATTGGTCATAAAGTCAAATTGAGTTAATGTCATGTATGAAGGACCCTTCTTGGGTATGTTACATTTTGTATGAGTCATTAAATCAGTATGTAAGCCCTCCAAGACCAAGTACCAAATAACTCCTTCAAGTCGGCTACAATATGGAGTATATGACCTACTCAAAGAGACATGTCGACTCAACTCTCTCAAGTCGGCTAATTATGAGGCTCCAACCATTATAAATAGGGCAACTCGACCTTATTTCAAAGCAGAATTTCAAAGATACAATTCGGTCAAGATCTGAAGCTTGGAAGAAGTGCGAGGGTCATCAAGGGAGTCTAATAACCAATGAGGAAGAAGGAAAGAACAACGAGGTCTCTAGTGTTGATTTGGGACTGTTTTGTGGGCCAACTTACCTCCACACATATGAAATTGCAGACCTATATACTGCAGAAGAAGCCGAGGTTGTACTGTGATACTTGAAGGTCGGATCTAGGTGAAATTGAGGTGCAACACAAGTCGAGTTGCCAAAGAAGAATCCTCCACCTCAAGCAAAGGAAATCAAGTTAGAAAGGACAGTCATCTACACATGCTAGGGTTTCTGATTTAGGGCCGAGAAGTTGCAAGGAAGTCGAGATCTAAAAGAAAGTCGCAGTAGAAGGAAGGAGTAGGCAGTTGACTATCATTGACTCGAGAGGGCAAGATAAGAAGCTTGGTGTCTTGGTCTTGGAGAGGTCAAATAGGTCAAGGGTCTTGGTCTTGGTATTCATCAATTGGAATCTCTATAAGAAGAAGAATTTGTTTGGGTTTTCCTCTCAAAGAGAGAGATTTCGGCCTTGGCTGATAGCCTATATTCTGTGTCTCTTGTCTCTTTATGTTTATGCATTGATAGTTGTTTGATGAAGAAGAACACCATAATAACATAAGTAAAAAAAGATCATAATCTAAGAAGTAAAAAGCATTCACAAGCAGTTATCTAAAGAAGAGAAATCACCTAATACTTGATGCCCTAGATTTCTCAACACCCCTTTCGATATATATATATATATATAAGCTCAACAAGGATTCACTATGTATTGCAAATGTTCCCCGTTGGTGTATATATATATGTGTGTATGTGTCGACAACCCACAAATCATTCTAAGTGGCAAAGGCTTATCAGAGGGGTCACTTTCGTTATGTGACAAATGGAATTCCTATCTCACCCCGGTGAGAATTCTTTGTAACAAGGTTGAGGAAAGGGAGCTTAGCGGGGTCAGAGACGTCAGTGTGACATCGAGATGACGTCATGGTTGGACCTCAGGGTCCCAGACCTTGAAGGATTCCCACTTGTAATGTGTGTTATGGAGGGTGAGGGAGTGAGGGTCGAGAGACATAAAATTTCCGCTCAACAGTTAACGTAGATATTACTCATCGTGCCCCAGGCTTACAACCATATTTTTGCATTGTGCCGAAGAATAGGGGGAGGCCGTGACTGAGAAGGGTTATAACTGGAGAGGGTTGTGAAGCTTGTGAAGGGCCACGCCTTGTGGGCCTCGACTGAGGGTGACTTGGCATGTGATATGGAGTGCTACATGGGTGCTACATGGAAAAGCTAGCTGATGTGTCAAAGGGTTTAGATCGTATGTTTAAATGGCCATAAATTTTGAGCCATAGGTCCGATCTGGATAAAATTTATATTATGGAAATCTCTCGCCGAGATGGGCACAAGGGCACGAGGGTAGTATTAGTTTTTAGGTTTGAAGAAGCTGGAAGTTGAGGAATTTGTGACCCCATTTCCATGACAAAACTATGGAGGTAGAGTTTAATGAAAGTAACACCTTTCATTTAGCTGGTTTAAGCTAAGGTGGTGAAAGGGGGTGTTACAAATATGCTCCTGATCAAGAGTGTTTTTGGGAATGCATTTTTGACTTGCACGTTTGGGCTTTCTGGAAAGTTTAGTGAGTGTGCTCTATGGAGAGCTTTGGGGGAATGCTACTTGGAATGCTCACAAGGATTTTACCTTGCATACGTCTTTTCCATGGTGCGATATCTTGCCATGACTTCGTTTGCATGTTTCCTGGTCTATGCAAGTCTTTTCCACCATTAACGTTGTTAATATAGTGGTGTGGTATAATTCAACAAGGCGTTGTAGGTTAATGCTCCTTAGAGCCTTGCTCTTGCTCTAAAACTAATCTTTTGTGCAAGGCATGACATGAGTGTGCTCTATGTTCCTACATAGCCTCACGCCCAAAGGTGAAAAGCCCTAACACCTAGATGGAGACATGTGAAGCTAGGAGGTTAGCCGCTATCACCTTGTTGGAATTTCCATGCACCCTAGGTTTGGTCTATGCCTTAGTTAGGAACATAAATACACTAAAGATGCCCAACTTTAAACAACTTTGCACAACGAAATATAACAACAGTGAGATCAATATATTACATAATATTTATTGCCCAAACATGTTCTTTATTAGTCCTTTAATAAGAAAATCATAGGGCTCTCATACTAGGGATCAACAACCTTTATATTCCTGTACAAATGCCAAAATATACAAGTTTGTCCTTTGACTAAATACCCAGGGCCGAGGCCTTATTTCTTAGGCCCTCCTTTGTGCACAACTATCAAATCATATAGCTGCAGCAACCTAGGGTATTACTAGCCCTTCTTAAATCATTGAAACATCAACAACTTACCTGGCAATCCTTGGCTAGCCAACTGCCCCGTTTACCATACCTTGGCTTGCTCTCTTAGACCGTAGGTCTCTATGCTTAGCCACTCCACAGGGCCAAAATGCTTTCCTTTGTGACTGCAGTTTCCCTTCCTTACCTTAGCGAGCTACTACAATAGCCTAAAACCCAGCTTGGCCTCCTTTTCTCTTGCTGCAGCCAAGTTGTCATACCTTTGCCCAACCTCCAACACGCTCAACAACCCTTGGCTTGACCTATCACAGTCATTGAGGCCCTCTGCCTCCTTCTAGGTCTTGTCCAGCCTTGTTGGACCTTGGCCCTCTTGTTCCAGCCCTAACAACCCTTGGCTAGGCATGTTCTCACTTCAGCACATCCTTGGCCACTAGTTCTATGCTTTTGCCCTCCAAAACTAGTCTTCCACAAGGCCCGCGACTCCTTTCTAGCTCTCCAAAGAAACTTCGCTCTCACTTGCTTGTTGGGCAGATCAACTTGGCCAAACAAACTTCCTCCTTGGTTGCGGCTTCTAGACTTTACTTGATCTCTCTTTAGCTTGCTGTAGCTCCTCTAGGTCTGTCCTTCTCACAAGTGATGTCCTTAACACTTGATGCCTTTAGCCTATCCTTTGGCTAGTATCTATACCTTTAAGTATCTTGGAAAAATCTTTGTCCTTCAAGAGACCCCACTTCACCACTCAACATTAACTTAGAATATAAAATTGTTTTCCTCAGGTTCCAAGCCTACCCACTTTGGGTTAGAACCCCAAACTTCGAGTGCCTCACCCACAAACTCTTCTTGTCATGGGTTTTCTCCTCACAAGCCTAGCACCCAAGGCTTGTGAGAGTACCTCATGATGCTACCCAATTTGAAGACACCTTACCACACTCCTCTACACTTTAGAGAAAGGATAGACCTAAAGCAAGAGGGGCTTTCGTTGCTAGGCTTTCTTCGTGTAGTATCGAATGGGAGTAACTACTAATGAGAACTTAACAACAACGTATCAAATGGAAAATGGAAATATGAAATGTGTTTGGATATGATGGATGAAAGGGAAATCTAGTTCTTTCTTGCTTGGGCTATGGAGTCACAAATGCAATCTAGTAGGGTGTTCTAATAGGTTAGAAGCTATGGATAGACAAAGCGACTTTCTCTGTAGCATGCCTAACTTTATAAATAGGAAACTACAAAATAGTAGGATAGGGACTCACAATATGGGCTCCACTACTAAACCCATTTGGGAGCGATAAAGCGTTCACACACAGTTGGAGGTCTAGGACTTTCAACTCGCCTCTTGGACTGGGTGTAAGCATTCACTCGAGACATGAGATCTATAGCTTTAATTCCTCCTCTTTGAGACAAGGTCGCTGCTATATGAAGCTTTGACCATCCAGTTTGCAATTAAAGGGACACTAATGATATACTTTAAACAAAATTGGCCACACATACAAGATTGTACATAAATAGACTCATAACTTTACACAACAATTACCTTACTTAAAAAGGACTTAGAAAACCATTGCCCTTCAAGTTTTCCTTCATCATCGAGGAGGGTGCTTGTACATAAATAGACTCATTTATTTTGGAGCACCATTCGTGAGGGTGCTTGGTTCATAGATAACAGAGCATCGAAGCATATGACAAGTTCATGAGAAGTGTTTGAGAGCCTGATCGAGTGGGACTTTGAGTTACATGTGAAGATTGGTGATAAGAGTCAGCGTGCAGTTAGAGGAACTGGGACTATACCATTTAGGATGGAGTTGGGTGGATTGCTGCGAGTCCACAATGTACTTTGGGTACTGGAGGTCAGG
>APFE031548742.1:0-28130 GCA_000404065.3 Pinus taeda
ATCAACTTCCCGTTTCAGCTTGAAGACCCATTTGCATCCAACAACACTTCTCCCTTCAGGAAGCTCTACAAGATCCCAGGTATTGTTTTTGGCTAAGGAGTCCATTTCTTCTTCCATAGCCACTTTCCATTTTTCGCTATCTGTATCATCTACTACTTCCTGATAACAAGAAGGTTCCCCATCTTCAGTAATCAAAGCAAAAGATGAAGCAGAATCTTCATACCTTTTTGGAATTTTCCTTTCCCTTGTAGACCTTCTTAGAGAAACTGGTTGTTGAACTCGTTCAGAAACTTGCACTAGTTCAGAAGCTTCAACGGCTTCCTTTGTGTCTTCAGCACCTTTTTCTCCAGAGGTTTCTCCTTCCTTCCGGCTGTCACCGAAAGGTCTAGCCTCCAACTAAACTCGTTGATTTTGCGACACCTGTTCCTGTTCAATTCTTTCAACAGTTGATTTTAAAAGAGAGGATTCATCAAATGTTACATCTCTACTAACGACTATTTTCTGCAATGTAGGGTCCCACAACCTATATCCTTTCACTGCATAGTCATACCCAACAAAGACATAACATTTTGACTTTGGATCTAGTTTTGACCGTTGATTTTTCGAAATGAGAGAATAAGCATCACAACCAAATATTCTCAAATGTGAATAGTCACAAGACTGACCCGTCCAAACTTCTTCAGGAATTTTACAGTCAATTGCTACTGAAGGTGATTTGTTAACTAAATAACAAGCAGTAGATACTACCTCTGCCAACAACTCCTTTTGCAAGTTAGCATTGCTAATCATGCTTCTGGCTCTTTCCATAAGAGTCTGATTCATACGCTCAGCAACACCATTTTTCTGAGGAGTATAAACAACAATTTTATGTCTAACAATTCCCTCATCCTTACAGTATTGTTCAAATTCACCTGAAGTGAACTCGCCACCATTGTCAGTTCTTAAGCATTTAATGGATTTGCCTGTTCTTTTCTCTACCATTACTTTAAATTGTTTAAAGACATTTAATACATCAACTTTCCTTTTTAGCATATAGATCTAAACTTTCCGGGAGTAATCATCAATAAATGTTAAAAAATACAGTGCACCTCCATATGACATAACAGGGGAAGGCCCCCATAGATCAGAATGAATGTAGTCTAAAACATCTTTACTATTATGTTTACCAACTTTAAACCTCTGTTTACACTGTTTGCCATACACACAATGTTTACAGAAATCTAAATTCAAGGATTTCAGACCTGGAAGAGATTTACGCTTCATCAATATCTAAAGACCTTTCTCGCTCATATGACCCAATCGTTGATGCCATAGACGAGTGCCTGCTTCTTCCTTTTCTGATGCAACCGCTGCTTCACTGATCTGAGTACTTCCTTTCAACCTGTAAAGATTTCCGACCTTTTCAGCCTTCATAACCACAAGTGCTCCTTTGAAAACTTTCAAGATGCCATCCTGACCTGTAAACTTATATCCATCTGAATCCAAAACTCCCAAAGAAATCAAATTTTTCTTTAAATCACGTACATGTCTAACACTAGTTAATGTTCTAACTGTGTTATCATACATCTTAATCCTTATATCTCCTATCCCAACAGTCTGACATGACATTGTTACCCATAAACACAGAACTACCGTTTACATTTTCATATGAGGTAAACCAATTTCTATGTGGGCACATGTGATGCGAAGCACCAGAATCTAACAGCCAGCTATCTACTCCCTGAGAGATATTACATTCAGGTGAAGTTTCATCTATCATACACAATTCTTCAGTAGATAAAACTTCATCAATCATACCTGAATCGACCTGATTCGCTTCGTTCTTTAGGTTTTTGGATTCCTTTCATTTCCAACAGTCCTTCTTCAAGTGTCCAACTTTATTGCAGTTACAACATTTCGCCTTACACTTCTTTCCTTTCGATTTCAATCTGGAAGTTCCCCTTGGTTTTTCTCCTCTTTCCTTTGAGCGTCCTCTAGCGACCATGGCTTCTGATGCAGCTGTTTCAGTGTTGGTTTTCCTTCGTACTTCTTCAGACAGAAGAGCTCCCATGACTGATTCAAACTTCAAAGAATCAGCAGAGCTGAAGCTGATTGAAGTTACGAAGTGATCCCATGATTCAGGCAGAGAACACAGCAAGGTTATGGCTTTATCTTCTTCCTGTATTTTGACTTCCATATCTGTTAATTGACATATTAGTGTATTAAAAACATTCAAATGTTCTGCAACGTTTGAACCTTCTTTCATTCTAAGGCTGTATAACTGTCTTTTCAGATAAATTATGTTTGTCAATGATTTTGTCATATAGAGGTTTTCAAGTTTTTCCCACAATCCTGACGCTGTAGTCTCTTCAACAATGTTGAAGAGAACTTCATCCGCTAGACATAGCCGGATGGTACTGAGAGCTCGGGCATCCAAGTCCTCCCAGTCTGAAGTGGTCATGGTATCAGGTTTTTTAGTCACTCCATCCATGCCTTGTGCAACCCTTGTTGCACAAGCAGATCCTTAACCTTCAGTTTCCAAAGAGCAAAATTGCTCTTTCCGGTGAATTTCTCCACCTCGAATTTCGCATTCGACATCTTGGCCATTTATCCTTTCCTAGGGTTTCAGACTTTCTAGGGTTTTATATTCGTTTAAAAAACAAACTCCTTATTTCTCCAACTAAAAAAAAAACCCTTAAAAAATTTTTGTTCTTGTTTCTTTCCTTAAAAAAATAAATCTGTCTTCTTTTTCCTTTATTCTCAATTTAAAGAACTTCACTTTCACAGCGTAAAAAAAAATTCTGCCTCACTGCTTTCTGGAAAAACTAAAAAACTGTTCTTGTTTGACTGCTTTCTGATTAAAAAAAATTTCTAAGAAAAAAAATTTCTTAACAAATACCCGAATTTTCTAAACAAGTTCTGGCAGCCACACTGGAAAAAACAGAAGTTTTTTTTCCTCCTTAGAACAGGTTCTGGCAGCAACAGCCTTCTCCACGCACAACAGCAGCCTTCAACTCACAGACAACAGCGTGTTCTGGCAGCCACACTAGAAAAACAGAAGTTTTTTTTTTCTCCTTAGAATAGGTTCTGGCAGCAATAGCGTTCTCCACGCCCTCAGTCAACCACGCACAGCAGCCTTCTTCATGCTCTGGCAGCAACAACGTTCTCCACGCCCTTAGTCAACCACGCACAGCAGCCTTCTTCACGCTCAGCAGCACCACGCACAACAGCCTTCTTCACGCCCGCAGTCAACCACGCACAGCAGCCTTCTTCACGCTCAGCACAGCCTCTTTCGTAGGCTCTGATACCACTTGTTGAATAACAGAGAAGCAAAGACAGATATAATAGATGAAAGAACACCAAGATGAAACTGTTTAATTAACTGAATGATGGATGAACTGATGATTCTCCGCACATACGGATTCATGTGCTATTACATTATTTATATATCATATTACATAACTAAAAATAGAACCGAAATACAGTTCCGCCAAACTATAATACAGTTCCGCCTAACTAACTACAATACAGTTACAGTTCCGCCTAACTTAATTCGTTGTCAAAAACTAACACCGACTTAATTATGTTTCCAACCATATGAGTAAGAAAAGTCTAAGCTTACAAGTTACACATTTACTTCAAACATTAAATAACTATTCAAGTATAAACACGCAATGTTCAGCAACTACTTGCAGACCTGACTTGCGAGTAAGTTGATTTCCATGGTTCATTTGTTTTTCTTGATATTTGTAACTTGAAGAAATTTCAGACAAAGCATCAAGTTATTCTACTTATTTGAAGCAAATCCAAGTATCTAGTATATTTTCAAATATATTTAAGAATATTTTGAAGCATATTTTTAAGGCAATAAAACTCTAATTCCAAATTTGAGTTGGAAATGGTCTAAAACTTTACTAAAAATATAAAATATATTCTTAGATCATCATATATATTTTAATTAATATTTTCATTTTTAATTATTAAAATTTGTATTTATTTTTAATGCAATAAAATAGTAAGTATATCATTGCCTTATTCAATTTTCTATGCCTTGAGAGCTGAGATTTATTTTTGGTCTATAACTTCTCCACTGTTGATATATTTTTCTTGATTGTAATAATTATTCCTTGATTAAATAAAAATCAGTTTTCCTGCAACCATTTTTAAAATAGTGTGCACTTATGTCAAAATAAATACACTTGCCTTGCTTTATTTGAACTAAAAATTGTTAATTTTGAATCTTCATGTAAGGTGTCACCTTGTCTTTGATTTCATTTTCTATGACATTAGTAGACAAATATTATGCTATACCACAAAAGTTGGCTCAAAATTTTCATCTTCTTCATAGTGTTTATTTTGGGATTCCTCCTACAAAAGTAACCCTCCAGTTCATCAAACGGTTAACTCTGTCAGCTATTCCTCGTGGGCTAGAGTTGTTAATAGTCCCATTGAAACACTGGGGTAAATGATTAAATTATATATAAGATCCTTATTCTAAGTCATTTCCTATCAACCTTTAACTTAACAATAAGTTTCTTAAATTTTTCGGGTTTCAGTATAAGTCTTGCGCAAGGATTTCAACAAATATCTGATATCAAAGAAACCAACTATATTGGATCGGAGATGTCCTTTTTATGATGCGAGAATCATTCTGATTATTATGGTAAAATATAGTTTACAAAGGGGTGTTATCACTTATAGCTTTTAATGAGGGGTGTTGTCACTCATATTTCTTACTATCAAACTTAACTAGATTGTAGATTATGGGAGTATTTTGGAATATTTTGTCAAATTCAAAAATATTCAGTTAAATTTGACTTGAAGATATAAGGAGAAATATTCAGATAAGTTTGACCTAAAGATATAAGGATGGCTCTTCTCATGAGCTATTTAATTTCCAAAATTTCTCATTAGCATTTTATAATGACCCATCCAAGACAATTCTCTTCCTGTGGAAGGAACCATATATCCCAATCCACTAAGGGTAGAAATCTATTACCTTTATGTTTACCTTAGGTATTTGAGAAAGGTATGAGTAATGTGCACATCTTACTACCAGAATTTTGTCTGCCATGTCAATCCTTCCTAAGAAAGGAATATCTCATAGCCACCATTTTCCAAGATTTATTTTAAATTTGTTTAGAACCCAATTTCATATGTATTTTTTTGGAACATGTACATGCCATAAGGGATGCCTGAGTAGCTGCCTTCCTCTCCTGGAAATATAATCATCAATATTCTACCGAGCCATTCATGAATATCTTCTTCCATTTTCTGTTTTTTCACCTGTCACTACTCTGTGGCTTCGGAAAAACATGTCTAGGCACTACATGGTACCTAAGTTCTGTTGATTTCTGAAGTGATCATTGAATAATCGAATCATCTGTAAAGTGGTCACTAAGCAGTTGCCTATCATCAGGTACTAGAATATCTTGGATCTTTCTTTGAACTCAAGCAACTTTAGAAGGTAATCAAAGACAATTTATGGAACCATATACAACTATGGAGCTAGGAACATGTCTAGGCACTACATGGTGCCTAAGTTCTTTGAACTCAAGCAACTTTAGAAGGTAACCAAAGACAATTGTTGTAACCATATACAACTCTGGAGCTAGGAACATGTGTGGTTACTGCATGGTACCTAAGTTCCATTGAGTTCTGAAGTGATCATTCAATCATTACATCATCTGTAAAGTGGTCATTAAGCAGTTTCCCACCATCAGGTACAAGAATATCTTGGATATGTCTTTGAAATCAAGCTACTCTAGAAGGTAACCAAAGATAATTGTTGCAACAATATACAACTCTGGAGCTAAGTGGAATCCTTTTGAGATAAATATTTGAAGAGGGATTACCTAAATATGGCAACCTTAACAGACACACTCTAGTTGAGGCATTATTATAGTTATGTTGAACTAATGACAATAATTATGAAAATAATGTAATTATAGGTAAATTTAGTTTTTACCATTCAATCGGTTTTACAACAGAAGAAGTTATGTAATGAAGTAGCCCATATTATTTGGGATTTCCCGTGAGGATTGTAACATGGAGAATTCATTCAACACATTTATTTAAAGGGTGTTAACTCAATGGAAGAGCAACTGCTTTGCAAGCAGGAGGTTGTTGGTTCAATTCCATCATGCCCTAACATGAATTAATCATTGAAGAAACAAAAAGATTCATATTCTATATTTTGTAAAGAGATTTTTTTATTGTCTCTAGAGAGACAATAACTGAGATTAAAGACATTGTCTCTATAAAGACAACAATTGGGATTTAAGACATACTGTCTCTATAGAGACAATATGTCTTTAATCATAGCTATTGTCTCTTGAAAGTAAATTGTCTTAAATATTGTCTTCAAACCCCTTGTATGTAGTAGTGCTTGTTTTTCTTATACCTCTATAATATTTGGGATGATATTAGAGCATGAGGTTGCATAAGACTCCATAAGAGTAGAATTTGAAGGCACAGAGAATAAGAGCTTGATGAAGAGAATAAACAAGGCAATTGTTGCCAAGAAGCCAAAATCCATCAACCAAGAAGACCCCAAGCATGAACCCATTACGAAGTGATAACAAAAACATATTGATGAGGAGAAACAGACTAACGCACCCCAGAAATAGTAGCAACTGCGTTATATGGTGGACACTTCAAGCACTAGTGATTTCCTGAACACTAACACGGCCTCTTGAACACTAATGCAGCCTCTCTATATGCAAAGGTGCGTTAACCCTATACTAAAAATAAAATTCCATGAAAATTTCAAAGCAAAGGTATTTAAGCATGTGTTAAGAAAAAAACGTTTGAAAAAGTTTGCAACAAACGCATTTATGCATATGTTAAGCCACAAATTCATTTTAAAAAGTTTGCAACAAGGTATTTACACGTGTTATTTTTTTTAATGGGTTAAATTTTGAATACGTTGGATGATAGAGGGCGATGGTGTTGTTTTAAAAGGGTTCATCCAATCTTTAAAAGGGCTTCGTTGATAGTTATTTTCAAAACAGATAAAGATTTCTTAAAAACAAGACATTCAAAAAAATTTTCAAGTCTATTTAGAAAAAGGGCATTTTTCCATTTGGAAATTTCATTTAAAATAATCCTTTTTTTAAAAATTCTTCCATACATGGATAAAAAGATTGTGTTTAGTGGAATCTACAGGAGCATGTTGTTTGGAAAGTAGTAGTGCCATTGTTGTGAGAGCCAGAGTTGACAACGGAGTTTGTTTAGTCTGGAATCTGACCTCTCTATTTTATAGAAGTTGTGAGTAGAGAAGTCATTATCTATGTGGGTTGTGTGGATTCGTCATTAGTCAACGTTCAAAAAATGGGTAAAACCAAGAGGCTAAGAAATTCAAAGCAATAATAAGAACTGTTTAAGATCTACTTGAAAGAATTAGAAGCCAAAAGGTAAAAAATGCCTTTGGATTAAAATGCATAAAGAAATGTGTAGATAGAAACATTCCTCCTCTCATTACAAATGCAAAGACAACAAAGGACGCTTTGGATATCATTGAGAGTATTTTTCATGTAAGGGTGGGTAATCAAGTTGAACATGAAAAGGAAGGTCGATTTGGAGTAGCATATCTACAAAAAGATGAAGAGTTTGGTGAATCCCACTGAAAAGTGGATGACAATGATGATGGTGTGTTACCGGTTGCAGAGAAAGAACACATAGATGTTCATAAATCCTATTGTGCTCAACCACAAGTGGATGATGATTTAGTGAATCCAACAATAGATCTTGCTAAAGATAGTTAAGTTTCCACTGAAGCAATTAAAATTATAGGGCGGATCCAAAAATTCGAAATTGTTGATGTTAACTTTGATGAAGAAAAATTAAATAGTGATGAGTGGTTACATATGATATAACATAAACATTTCATTGATATGTTGTTATTTCGTGACAGAGTCTCACTTGTGTTTGGAAGTCAAGTGGAAAACAACATGTTTGTAGCAACAAAGGTTGGTAAAGAAATGGAAGATAAAGATTATGATGCAACACTTGAGGTAGAGAGGGAAGAGGAAGTAGAGAAATTTATCATTGCAAAACAAGAAGATCAAAATCCATATGGTTTTGCATATCTTTTTTCATATAAAATTAACATTGGTTTGAGTGTGCAGATGTTAACAGCAATAAAGAATAAACAACAAAATTTGAACAAGAATTAATGTTTTGTTGAATCATGGATTGAACCACTATATTTTGATGAAGTATGCATAGAAGTTGTAGCAATGAATGTTGAAGACAGTGTGGACGTTGTAAAAAAACTTAAAGAAATTTTCATGTATTGGAGTCTTGAAGAGAGAAAAATTTATTATGGACTTATGTTGCAATAAATTGATGATCAAAAGAATGATGATGAAGAGTAAACTATCAAATATGACATGTGGAAACAACCTACATACAAGCAAATTTTTGAAGAAGTAGAGAATATGCATGGACAACCTCAAATAATTTTCTATATTAAACAATGGAAGTGATATAAAGACTGAAATTTAGAACCAACTGCATAAAAAAATAAAGTTGAAACAATTAAAAATATTTAGGATTTTGGAAGAGAAGAAAAAAACGAGTCCAACCAAAACATCGATGTCAAAGCTTTTAAAGCTTTGTAGACATAGTTGAGACTCAAACCAACATACATCTTAGTTTAATTTTTTAGTTGCAAATAAGGGGTCGTATTGGAAAAAATATTTCCAACCTCCACGTATATGTCTTCACTGTCAATCCATGTGCCTTCATAATTAGTCTAGTTCATTTCAATTACTTGAGTTCTAGTAATGTTCTACCACATTTTTAATTTTGAATTTAGTCTTGTTTATGTCTTCCACCTTTGCAATCCTTATCAACATCGATAATAAAATAGAGTACTACAACGTCGAGGGGCAGATGAACCAATGATGAGCGAGTAAATAAAGTATGAATCCCACCAAATTTCAACCAAAATGAACTAGATGTAACTTCTAACGTCAACTGGAAATCCCAGCACCGCGGAGAACATTACAACCTCTCTTACTTTAGGGTGGAATCTTAGGAGGGGTAGAGCACATAACTAGTTATGTGAGATCCATGAGTCAATGTTTTGATACGAAGAGTTAGACAGGGCATACGACGGGCAAGTGACGAGTTAGGCGGTTCAACCGGCGAGTTGAGGGCACACCTACATGATGCAACGAGCTGGCCAAACGAAGGAAAGGAGCCAAGGTGCTACCGCACGAAGGCCGATTGCGAAAATGGCTAAGTGTGGAAATGTTGGTGATTTTATATGGAGGGTGGTCCCACGTATGGGTGCCCACATCATGGGCCGACATGAAGGAGCGACAATTCAACCAAATGGTGGGTCGGCTTGGTGAGTCGAAGCCCCAACCGAAAGGTTGAAAGCCATATAAACATCTGGACAGATGGTGGAGGAAAATCATCGAGGCATTCTTCCAAGTGTCCATGCAAGCTAGTGGTGCGAGCTACTTGGTGGTCTGAAATGATGGGCGAAGTGCAGGCGGTGTCTTCGGCCGAAGCACGGAGCCAAGGTCAAAGATTGCATATTTGGTGAAGTATTAAGTCGTTCAGGTTGTAGCAAACGAGTTGGCGGGTTTGGTCGCAGGTCGAGCAGCGGAGGCAACCACAGGTTGGGCGCGGGCTGAACAATGGGTGGGTGCACTTTGAGGTGCAATGAGCTATCGCAGAGGGCAGGCACACAAACAATGAATGGACACACTTGGTAACTCGGTGGGTGAAGTGAGTTCAAGTGAGGGTGCCTGGGTCGATTTAATGGGAGCGCGATGAGTTAGGAAAACCATGGTTAGGTGGCTGACATGGTAAATTGGGGCGACCGTGGTGTTAGCACCTAAATCCGCCCTACGCTGAAGGAAGGCCAATTTCAGGGTAACCACAAACCATGCTCAGTGTGGTAGCTAGCCCTACTAGAATAGGAGAGGGCTCTCTCCGAGTCACGCTAAGTGAATAGATAAATGAAAAGGTCTGAGATGACTTACAGTGAAATATTGATCTTAGGCTAGTAAGTGAATATGGATACAAGAAGCGATTTTTTATGAATGACTGAGTTTTTGGGATGGTATGGGACCAACGGACAGCAATGAACAGAGAATTTAATACAAAGGCACAGATTACTTCGTGAGGCAAGACAGGCGGAAAGTCTAGCAATTTAGTTTGAAATAACGTGGAATGGAGAGATTTCTTAGGAGAGTGAAAAGGGCATAAGTACATGAATCCTTTTCAACAGAAGAAGAACATTGAACATGAAATTTTCCCCACAGGCAGAGCAATAAAAATGAATTCTACCTTTATCTAACTTAGAGAATTTTCATTGGAAATGAATATGAAATGAACTGTGAAACATAACAAAATACATATGAAACATAAGAGACACATTTTCTACACTCACAACCACATGAATCTCATGAAACAGAGCCGCTCCCTTTCATTAATCCTCTGTCAAAATATACAATGAAGAAACGGAGTTTCTTTCCCACAGTCTCCCAAAAATTACAATCCAACCAACCCTTTCCAAATGGTTTGCATACAATAAATAGAACATGCCATGAGGAGATAGAATGACCAAGGGTTGGGGAGTTTCTCGAATCATTACAAAACGGAGATGGAAAGCCAACCATTAGCTACAGGTGCAACATTACAAAAAATGACAAATCGCTTTGGGTGACCATTTGCCTTCCTTTGCCACTTGGATAGAAGCCAAAATATTTAAATATTACCTTAGTTGCCAAAAAAAGTGAAGTGTAGATGAGTGGGCCCACTTGGAGAAAGTTGCGAATTGAAATTTCACGAAACAGAGGTGAATTTGGCCTTTTTCTCTATATGCGTCGCGCCCAATTCTATATGCGTTGCGCCACTTTGGAGGTTGTTTTGAAGCACTTACGGGAGTCCAAAATGTGCCCAAGTGTACTTGTTCGAAAGCCTGGCCTGTCTATTTTCTAACCCAAGTGGAATTTCTGAAATTGGTGCTCATTTTCCCCTCCAACTCTTCATTCTCCCAAGACTGCTTCCTATGTGTCAAAATAGGGGCAGAGAGGCCATTTTTTGGGTGTTTTTGACCTCCTGGAGACTCAAATCATGCCCAAATTTCTTGTCCAAGCACCAGTAGTCGTGATTTTTCATGCTGAATCCAAAAATGCAAGCCATTTTTCATTTGGAGATCCCAATCCTAAGCGCCGCGCTAGTGGCACGACGCACAGGGAGAAAAAACCTGTGTTGTGACCAAAATATTGCCATGTGACCAAAATCACCCCAAATTTCTTGAAATTTGGGCTAGAGGTTTTCTAACAGGCACTATGCTGGGCCACAAGGGCTTCAAGCAAGATTCGAAGCCAATCATTCTCTTTTTGCCTCTTTTTCCTCTTTGTTGCTTTGCTCAATTTTGCCTTCAAGCTCGTTATCCGAGCCTTCGCACTCATGTTCCGTGCCCTGTAATGATAAACCATCCTCCTCAGTATGGTGTTGTCTCTGTCGGCCTTCTCCAGTAGTCTCTCATGGTGGATGTTGATCTACTCGAGCCAAGACTCACGGTCCTTGTTAATCTCTTGCTCCAAGGTAGTGAGCTCGATCCTCCTTTGTTGGGCAGCTTGTCGATTCTCACGGATGCTTTGCAGCTCCATGATCTCATGCTGTTACTCAAGCTATTTGTTCCTCTGCTCTAAATAACTGATGATCCATTTGGCCCTCTCCAAATTGAGTGACAAATCTTGGACCTCTGTGTTCTGCTCCTGAATGGTCATCTGACATTTGGCACTCTCCACATCTGCATCATCATCCTGAATGAGGATGAAGTCGGCCTCATGTTCACTTGATGGCCCCTCATCATGCATGGGCCTCTTACCCTTGTCCTATACCTGTGTCATCGATGCCGGAAGCGAGGCCCCTTCCACCCCGGGTGGAGATAACACTCGCTTTGCTGCTGCAAACAAGTGCCTACTGCCTCTCTGATATGTAACGAATACTGGCATAGTAGTGGTCTCATGGTGCTCATACTGATGAGAAGGAGCATCTATCTCATGCTCTGCCTCTGATAGTACCTGTGAAGTGTTGAAGAGTTCATGGGAGATGAAGTCCTCCCAGGCAATGCCCTGCAATCCCAACTGATGATCCACCAAAATCTGGATAAGAGCAAAGTGATAAATATGTTTAAGTTGCTACTGAGGGGTCTTATGTTGCATGAAGGTGTTCATCCTCTCTATATTCCTACAAATGAAAAATGGGAGGTTCATCATCTGCACCTGAGTAAAGTGCATGAGCAACCTAATGTGATAGGCATATAGATGAAAGAACCTCCCCTCACAGCTGAAGTATTTGATGATCAATTTCATGAGTGGAGCATACTCATCTTCCAAATATTTGGATGGAAAAACTCTTGTGAGCTGCCTCAAGAATCTGGCCTTGATGTAAGCCTCGTAGTGTTTCCTATCCGTGTTCTTTTTCTTGTGCCACTGTTCTCCAACATTCGGTATGCTGGTTACCACTGATATAGTTTCGGGTGTCAATGTGAAGGTGACCCCGGCCAAGATAGACTGACCTTCATGTAGGTTAAGCACAAAAAGACGGGCCAACTCATGATGAGCTCTAACATTAGTCACCCTTTGACAAAATTCAAAGCACGATAGATGCTGGAAACATGACATGGCAAGAGGGCAGGCCTGCAATTCAGTGAGGGTAGTTGGCTCATCCCTAACATGTTTTCCACTCTTGTGATGTCTCCTGGGAGCCTGTTCTTCCGAGGATGAATCACTTTGTGTCTCCATCTCGTATTCTGATGAATGCTCTGATGCCATGACTATTTTGTGTACTATACTTGGGCTGCCCTTTTATGATCGTGTGAAACTAGGTGTTGTTGTGATATCTGCCACCAAGGGGGAAAATGAAACAAGGGAGTATTAGGAAGGGATTAATATGACAAGAATAGGGGTTATGGGGAAAAGTTTGTTTAGGGATCTGTAGGGGGTTTGGGTATTTGATAGGGTAGGGTTTTGGGGTGTTATGTTGAAAAATAAGAGGGGATAGGGAATAGGGTTTGGTAGTGTTTTAGGGTAGAGATAATAGGAAAAGTGAGAAAGGGGGATAGGGAAAAATGGCAAGCAAGGGAAAAATGAGGAGTGAAAATGGAACCTTGGTACTACCACCACAATTTTGCAACCCTAGCCACCATAGTTTTGATGTTTTTTGAGTGGTTGGTTTTATGAGTTTTGTGGCAATTAAACATAGCCAAGAACCACAATATCTTCATAAAATTTGATGAGCAAGTCGTGATATAGAGCCTACCTATCAATTTGAGGGGTTTCACAGGCAATTTGAGGAAATTTGAAACGATTTCAGCCCTTTGTGGGAGTGCGCCACGCGCCAAACCCAATGCGTTGTACCCTGTGTGTGCGTCGGGCCCGTTGAAAATTTTCACTGTGGGGTGGCTCTGTGTGCACCTCGCCCTGTGTGTGTGCCGTGCCCCTCTGTGTATGCACCACGCCTTGGAAACTGCCTCCAACTTCACTCCAAACACACACTTTGCCTCTCAAACACCTTGCTATGTTTCTCAATAACCTTGATTAGCACAATGACTTTGATTTTGGTGGAAACTTGTATATAAAGGCTTTGAAGTCATGGGTTTAATTTTTTCCTCTTCAAAAACCTATTTCGCTAATGTTGTGTTTTGACAGTTTTTCACTGACTTAAAGCAATACTGAATTTCACTTTTCCCTTTGAAATTTTAGCTCAAATGACGAAATTTTCAGCACTCTTTGCAGGGCTTGCATAACAGGGCATTTGGTCATGGAAACCATGACTTTACCTGAAGAAATCAACTGATGAATTTTTTGCAAATTTATCACAAATGACACTTTTTGACTTTTCTTCAAAATAGATTTTTGAAGAAGAGTCGAAGTCTATCAACATGACGATGAAGCTCTCTGAATCAAAACTTTGTAAGGGCCTCACTCTGGCCTGCATGGATTTATTGGATATGTATAAAGACCAAATTGATTAATCCCTAGACCTAATGATCAAAACTGACTTTTTCCCATTAAAGGACCAGACCTTGGCTGTCATGAACTTTGGTGATCATTGACAAAAGACCTAAGCCAGCAGAAGCCAGACATGAGGGGAAATGACTAGCCTGACCTTTTCCGTCAGATTATGGCATGCCCCTAGCGGAATGCAACTGGGTGAATGGAGCGGGACTCCTAAAAATGAAATGAATAAAGAGTTTTGATCTCTAATGGAGGAATAACCAAACCGACTCTAACACGTGGGTCAGTTGAATGGGCGAACTGTAGAATGGTGGGTTGGAGAAATGAGTCTGAGTAATCGCGGAAAGGTGGTTGGCATGGCGAGTCAAGGTGACCGCACGTTAGTGTGTAGGGCGGTGTGAACAGCGAGTGGGTGGGCGCACCCGAGAATGAGCTAGGTGACCCACGAGTTGGGGTGACCCGCAAGTTGGGGCGACCCGCGAGTTGGGTGACACAGACGTGGGCATGATGAGCTGGTGAATGGGTGGAGCGCCCGACGCAATGGTTCGATGAGTTGAACGATTGAGCATGGAGTTGGGTGGCATGGTGTGGACGAGCTATGGGTGTGTATCAGGTGGGTGACACGACTAGGCAGCATTGCATGAAGGCAGCCGAATGACGAAGTAAAAGGTGAAATAGCGGAGGTTGCCCATGGGCACCTCTGCCCGGTGAAAAGGCAAGGCTACACAGTAGTGTAGGCCGAACTGTAAATTTTTGGATTTGAGAGTTGGAATCTAGGGGTTCTTCTCTGTTGTAGGTTTATGTGAAAAATTGATATTATCATTATTATTCGGGCAGACTCATATTGTAGGGAGTTTCCCCTCCTGATTTATATCCGCTGTGCACTTATGTTAAAATAATGATGATGAATGTTATATGAATGTTTCCACTATGTTAAAGAAAGATAATACTTAGAAAAGTTGAAAAATAAACTAAGTATAAAAACTAGTCGTAGTCTACACATGTGAGTATTGTCAAAAATAAAACGGGTGGTGGTGCCGCACCCCCCTTCGTGCAGTTGGAATATTACCACCAGGGTAGGGGCATGACAGTTGGTATCAGAGGTCTTGATTTTCCACAAGAGTTTGGTGGATGGACTATACAAGATCACAAAGAAGGAAAATGGCAGAGATGGCAGAATAACCTCGTGTTGTGACAGATGAATCTAGCAAAGATGCAGTTGAAGCTTTCTTTAACAGGGTATTGGATCGTATGGAGGAATTTGCTTCTAGTATGGCTGCGATGAAGGCCGAGAACATACAAGTTTAGGAAGTCTATGCTAAGGTGAAAGGGGAACTTGAGGACCTCAAGGTTCGATACGAGTATACTGAATGGCAGTATGCACAAACAAAAGAAGAAGTCAAGAAGATTGGTGAAGCAAGAGATCAAGGTTTGGCAAAAATCTTGAAATTGCAGAAAGATATTTATGATGCTCAGAATGGGATCATGGTTTTGAAAAGAGTTGTTGGGCACAACTCAAGTAGAGGTGTGGCTCATGTGAAAGTTAAACAACCATATTCTTATGATGGGATGAGGAGTGTGAAAACTCTTGGTAGATTTCTATGGGATATGGAACAGTACCTGGAGCGTTTGGGGATATCCGATGAGGAAACCAAAGTGAAGGTAGCTGCTCAATTCTTGATGAAAGATGGTAAGATGTGGTGGCGAAGAAGGATGGACCAGATTGCCAATGGTAATGTTGTAAACATTACTTCATGGGATGAAATGAAGAAGGCTTTGCAATCTCATTTTAGTCCACAAGATGAAACATGGGATGCAAAGATGAAGATAAAATACATAAAGCAAATAGGGAGTCTACAAGATTATCAGTGAGAGTTCTCAAGTACATTTTTGGAACTTCCATACATGGAGGAAAGGGACAAGGTGTTCAACTTTATCATAGGGTTGAAATCTTGGGTGCAGAATGAAGTGAAGCGGCAAAAGATAAAGACACTTGAAGAAGCATTTGTTGTTGTTGATTTCTTGGTAGAACACTATGATGAAGGTTCTGATGAGAAGAAGAAAAGGAATGGAAAACCCAAAGAACAATCTACGAAAGAGGAGACTTCGAGATCGCATGATAAAACAAAGATGAAGAAACTATTGAAGTGTTGGATTTGTGAGGAACCACATATGGTGAAGAATTGTCCCTCAAGACCAAATGTGGCTGCCTTGGCACAAACGAATACGAAGAAGGAAGAAGAAACTTTTGTAGGGGTTATGCAGATTTTAGGAGCTGTGATGGCTACGGAAGTTGTTTCACGAAGAGACCCAGAAAGAAATAAGTTGGAGTATGTCGAGATGAAAGTTGGGAGTGATGTTGTACTCACTATGGTGGATTGTCGGGCAACTCACAACTTTATGAGCAAGGATACTGTAAGAAGGATTGGACTGAGATCTATACTAGTGCGGGCATGAATGAAAGCAGTGAATTCCCCTCTAGATTTTGTGATCGGTGTAGCTGAGAAGGTGGATGTGACACTTGGTGAGTGGACAAGGAGAGTCGAATTCATATAGTGCGGATAGATGACTATGAGGCTATACTAGGCATGGAGTTTATGAAGCAATTTGAAGCGATGGTTGTTCACCATTTGAAGAAACTGTACATTTATGACAGACAAGAGGATGTACCTATCAGTGTGCCAACCATAGGATTAACTAAGCCCGAGTGTAAACTAACAACGATGAATATGGAGAATGGGAAACGAGATGAAGAGGTCTATAAGAAGTTATCTGTTGCAGAGGAAAAGCTTATGGAGCAGTCACAAGTTATCAGGACATTCTCAGATTGCATCTTGGACCTATCTAGGAGGATAGAGGCATTGGAGGATGATGATGACGATGAGTATGTGAGGCCGAATGTTCTCACGGAGGATCAGGAGGCATACTTGTAGAGATTAGAAGTGGAGGATCTAGATAGGTGGATTGAGTTGATCAATGTGGGAGAGCCTTCAAGCTCTGCTCCCTCCTCATCTTCTTAAACTATCATGGAGATGAGGCTCATTGTTAGCTGCTCATGGCAGTGAGTCTCCAACATTTTGAGTGGACATCTAGGGGTTAGATGACACAAATTGATAGGTAACATGCAATGGATAGTCATGATGATGTAGGGGCATGAGTTCTTTTGGAGGTGATGCATGGTTGGATTAGCTACCCAACTAATCACTGGCATGAGGGTACGAGCACATGATTCCTTCTAAAGTAGTGGCATATCTATGGCATGAGGCAGGTTGAGAGGTGGACACATCTAGATTACCCATGTACACAATTTGTGTGGATTGACGGTCTTGGTGATGGATGGTTGCTGGGATGGAGAATTGTCAAGGACGACAATGACTTGAGGTTGGGGAGGATTTAAGGCCCACGAGTCATTTTTGTGATGCAGAGAGTCGGCAAGGGTGCATGAAGAGTGAGCGACGAGTTGGGCGGTTCAACCGATGAGTTGAGAGCGCGCTTGCATGGTGCGACGAGCTGGTTGAATGAAGGAAACGAGCCAAGGTGCCACCGCACGAAGGTTGATTGCAAAAATGGCTAAGTGTGGAAATGTTGGCGAGTTTATATGGGGGACGGTCCCATGTATGGGAGCACACACCATGGGCCGACATGAAGGAGGGGCGGTTCAATCAAAGGGTGGGTTGGCTTGGTGAGTCGAAGCCCTAACCGAAAGGCTGAACGCCATATAAACAGGCGGACGGATAGTGGAGGAAAATCAACAAAGCATTCTTCCAAGTGTTCATGCGAGCTACTTGGTGGTTTGAAATGGTGGGCAAAGTGCAGGCAATGTCTTGGAATGAAGCACGAAGCCAAGGTCAGAGATCACATATCGGGTGAAGTCACAGGCCATTCGGGTGGCAGCAAACGAGTTGGTGGGTTGGGTCACAGGTTAGGCAATGGAGGCAATTACAAGTTGGGCACGGGCTGAACGATGGGTGGGTGCTCTCAGAGGTGTGACGAGCTGCCGCATCGATTGGGCAAACAATAAATGAACGGGCACACTTGGTAACTCAGCATGTGAGGCAAGTTCGAGTGAGTGAGCCTAAGTCAGTTGAATGAAAGCGCGACGAGTTAGGAAAACTGTAGTCAGGTGGTTGGCATGTCGAGTTAGGGTGACCGTGGGTCGGTTGAATGGGCAAACCGAAAAACGGTGTGTTGGTGCGATGAGTTGGGGTAACTGCAGACGGGTGATTGACACAGTGTGATGAGGCGACCATGAGTTGGTGTGTTGGGAAGTGTGAATGACGAGTGGGTGAGCGCACCCGAGGACGAGCTCGACGACGAACAAGTTGGGGTGACCCACAAGTCGGGTGACACGGTCATGGGCACGACGAGCCGGTGAACGAGTGGAGTGCCCTGTGCGATGGTGCGACGAGCTGAATGGTTGAGCATGATGGTGGGTGGCATGGTGCAGATGGCCTCCAGTTGTGCACCGGATGGATGACACAACCGCGTAGCGCTTCACCAAGGCAGCCGAACAATGGGCACACACTGAACAACGAAGTAAATGGTGAAACTATGGAGGTTGCCCGTGGGCACCTCTACCCGGTGAAAAGGCAACGTTGCACAGTGGTGCAGACGAAAGTGTAAATTTGTAGATTTGAGAGTTGGAATCTGGGGGTTCCGCTCCGTTGTAAGTTTATGTGAAAAACTGATATTATCATTATTATTCGGGAAAACTCATATTGCAAGGAGTTGTCCCTCATGATTTATATCCGTTGTGCACTTATGTTAAAATAATGAAGATGAATGTTTCCACTGTGTTAAAAAGAGATAATATTTAGAAAAGTTGAAAAATAAACTAAGTCTAGAAAGTAGGCGTAGTCCACACTTGTGAGTATTGTTAAAAAGAAAATGAGTGGTGGTGTTGCACCCCCTTCGTGCGGTTGGAAGATTACCACCAAGGTAGAGGCATGACAGATTAGCTCATACTATATTCAGTTTACTAGTGATTAGAGTGGAAACTCAAATACGCAGTTGGTAGCAACTATGTTTTTTTGGTTTTTATACCTTTGGGATATTTTTGGGAATCTGTAACAAAGATAAATTTAGTATATTTTTTATTTTTATACCTTTGGGTTATTTTTGGAATTTGTAAAAGATTGAGTATTTTAAAAATAATTTAAAATTAAATAAATAGGTAAATTGTTTGAATTTACTCTTAAAATTTTGAAATATTTTTCCAATTTACAATTAAAACAAGAATGCTTACCCTATTATTTCTCAACCTATTAAATAAAATAAAGCAAGTTTTTATATTCAAATTCAAATGGCTGTAAAGAGGGTTTTTATATCTTTTTCATATCACCCAACTTTCAATGAAGCTAAGCTTAGAGTAAACAATTTTTTTCCTCAATATTTTATTCAAATTCTACTTAAAAAAAAAATTGCAATGATTTAAAACTCCAGTTAAAGAAAATCAACTTTTCCCTGATTCCAAATGCAGTATGGAGTTACTCAAATGCAGATGTAATCTTTAACTAATTGTAATTATCCAAATTATAACTTTTCAAGGGATTGTTTACTATGGCTATCCTTATCTTAAATATTGATTTTGAAATCTTTGGAATGTAATAGATAATAGCGAATTGATTGAAACTATTGATATTACTTTTATTTATCAATTTTCAAAATATTTTCGGAATAGAGAATGAAATTAATTAGTTAACACATCTAGTTATTTAGTTGACCGCTTTTCTATCCGATGGTACGAGAAATAGAAATATCATAGTTCTTGTTTTCAAATCTGATGACTGTATTTGCTCCTGGGGTCGGTTGCAGAGCAGACGGCAGACACAGAGACGAAAGTGCCAAGTTGCCAACTATCTTAATTGCGAAGTTGCCAACTGTATGTACAACTCAATATTAATTGCTTCTCTGACAGTCTTAGCGTCTCTGAGAGACCTTTATGGTCTGTTATTTAAACCTTTATGGTCTGTTATTTAAAATATTTATCGTTCTTTGGCCCACATAAAGTGTTTGCTACATACTATATTTACATGATCAGTAGAAGCCCATTTGATGATCAAGTGATTTGGCCATTAAATATGGTTAAAACTTTTATAAAATCCATAAAATACTTTTTTTTGAAATTGTGAGCTGATCAGATTGATGTGAAAACACCAAATTTAACAAGGAGCCACTGCCGTGGCGGTAGTCCCTGTCGGGGTCTGCAGGGACAACACAAATGGATTGCATCAAGCAGGAGATGGTTAGTCTTCTGTAGAATAGATTAATCATTTTTCATTCAACATTTATCTTAGATGGCCGTAGAAAGGGCATAATAGCGTGGTTGTTGCTGTAAAGTTGTATGTACTAAACATTTGTGGAAATTTGGTGTAATAACCACATAGAGATTAAAAGTTCATATATTGTCCGACTTGAAATGGAACTGAAATAGTTCACCTAGTGCTGTCAAATTGACGGTGATGTGCGGAATTTGATATGCAAGTGGTGCAGTTAAGAGAGTAATCGGTGCAATTAAGTGGTCTATCTGACATCGGAGGTAAATCCATGCAATTAAGTGGTCTATCTGACATCGGAGGCAAATCTTAAATAAGATCTTGGTGTTAGATTGCATAGGGTTCTATTCGAAACCTATGGATTTTGTTTTAGTTAGACCTACTGGTTAGCTGAAACAGAGCTTATGAAGGGTGCAATTTTTCCTTTGTTAGATTGCATAAGGTTCTATTCGAAACCTATGGATTTTGTTTTAGTTAGACCTACTGATTAGCTGAAACAAAGCTTATGAAGGGTGCAGTTTTTCCTTTTCCTTTTGCTTTTGCGGTCACAGATTGTATTCATACTAGATGTATCTTTTATTTCCATTAACTTATTTACATGGTCTTATCTAATTAATATGAAAGTTTACAATATACATGTACTGCAATATAAGCGTGGGGTTTCTTATTGAAAAGAAGTGGTGACCATTTTTGGAAATCAGGCACGAAAGGATATAGCACCCATTTTTTGAAAATTGAAAATTGTACTATTATAATATCACAGCAACTCAGAACTAGCAACGCAGGCAAATCTAAGTCCACGTGAAATCTGCACAAGCAGAGCTCACTCTCACCATCAGGTAGCATAGGTTGTAAACTGTTGATACACAAACTAAAGATCACATTTTAATGATTGAGATCACAAAAAAAGTCAAGAGTGAAAGCGTGGTAGTTCGTTAATGAATCTCTAGCTAGTACTACTCAGGTTGGTTTTTACTAATTAGACTTAATTTCTGAATGCACGGGAGTCATACCAATCAGCATGTAACATATAAGAAGGCTAAGACTTTTCAGTTGCATTGTTAGGTTCCTGGTCAACATAAGATGTGCCTAAAAATACATTATTCATTAAAGTTCTTAAATGTCCAGTAGAAATCAAGTAACCAGTTGCTAAATAAAAGTCATCAACAATTATCAGCATACTTGTAGGTGCTATCGATTTCATCAATCGACAAGAGCTATTGAACAATGTTAGATTAAAAAATAAAACCAAATGGACCTTTTATTAGGCGTTTTCAAACCATAAGTGAGAAGGAAGAGCAAATAAATTTATAACACGAAACTGGGAAGAGCTCTCAAATTTGGAAGGACATGATAAAAAGTGGCACATGTAAAATCTTGTTTTCTTTCTTGGTCAAGCTACTTGATAGCCATCGTGAAAGTAGAATAAAATCCCTTGAAAAATTCCATGCATACAAAAAGTATACAGATCACATTCTCTTGGATACAACATTCTACCATCCCTTGTAGTTAGCTATTGACATCTCAACCAACATGACAAGCCTACTAATAATGTAATGCAACTTGGAAAACTAAAGAGATGTTGGTTATAGGTGGCCTCTTGAAAGTTCACTTGAAAACACCCTACAAAATTACTTTCCTCTGTTCTCAGCATAGGCAGTATCTAACTTCTCTGTCTAAGAAACATTATATGTCTTAACAACTCAATCTATGAGATGCAAGAAATCTCTCAAAAAATTGGGACCACATCCTTCGAAGTAGGATTTAAGTCATGCTCGCACTCCAAAAGTTCAGAATATCTTATTGAAAGTAGAATAAAATCCCTTAAAAAATTTCATGCATGCAAAAAGTATACAGATCACATTCTCCTGGATACAACATTCTACTGTCCCCTCTCTATTAGATGTATGAGGCTAGTGTCACCTCTCTCTTGAGAAAATCATTAGATGTATGAGGCTAGTGTCACTTCTCTCTTGAGAAAACCTCAGGTTCCTCTATGTATCATTTATTTTTTCCTAACAATGGCCTTACATAATATCAAGACCAAATCTAATTTATGATAAAAATATGTAGAAAATGTAGGTTTGGAGAAAGGAAAAGCAATCCAAAAGCACCAAAATGCACTTAGAAAGTTAGAACAAATACCTTGGTTGCTTTTAATAAGGCAATGAATTTAGCATGCAATAACAACCTGACAGAACTCAGAGCTACTATGTTGAGTAAGTGTATTCTTCGATATTAACGAGTGTACATTACCCATCCTTCTTGCTGACTGATAAACAGTATCACAGAAAACTGATTTCATTTAGTAGGATGAATCAATGTGTTGTCCACAATACAATACCAAAGCTATCAATGGTGGATGTGATTTAACTTGGTAAACAACACTGTACGCAACGGCAAGATGCAAGGATAATGTTTGAAATTTCAATTGATCACAGACATTTAAAAGAAATAGGCACCATGATTCAGACAATTGAAATAATATGTTTACTAAATATTCTTCATCATTCATGCTCAACCTTGTTACAGGTACTGACCACCTACATTCAATTCTTTTCAAATTTTCATTGTGTTCACCAAGATTCATTGCTAGTTCAGTTTCATTGGGAATCGATTCTTATAAATAATGTTGAGATCTTATAGAGATATTTAGAATACTAATGATTTCAAACTAAAATAATAGTTTGAAACATAAATAAAAGATATGCTTAGTTGATAAACCAGTTAGAGGTGGATCAAACGCACACCTCAATATATGTTTAGATAGACCAATGATGGAAGGCTAGAAACTAGATTAGGGAACATAAAAAGAGTGTAGTCAATCAAGTCTACTTAAGAAAGGAAAGATTAGATAGGCTAATTGAGCACGAGACAATGCATCACATATTCACTATTTGAGCTAGCATTTAGGAGGCTAGACAGAATCATTTGAAGTTGTACTGCTTCTGTGTTGATTTTATGAAGGCCTTTCACCCTGGCTCTTCATATCTGAATATTGTGAAAGAATAACGCATACCAGAATATTGCGGTTTGCAATAGATCGCCAATTGAAGTGCAAACGATGTCAAATTGATCTGGACCTCAAATGTTGTAGCAATTCACTGGTCTGAAACCGTAATGTATAAAAGCAAAGACAAACTGTATCGTAACAAGGTAAACCGTAACAAAGTAAAGACAGAGCTTTTAAACAAGTTAAAGATAAAGCTTTTAAATAGACACTTGTCACACATGCAAAAAGAAATGTATAATACAAAAACATACTTCAAACACGTAAACTACCGTGGGGCCCACAACTTTACTAGTTGCCTGCCTCTCGTCCTTCATGCATACCCAACGTCTTTACCTCTGTCTCTTTTGAATGTGCAGGCGTTCCGGGTTCACCACTGGATATTACAAGGCTTAACCCTGAACCTGGGAATGCGCCAGATGACCGGAAATCACATTACGGCCCGGTTGGGGAGCTGACCTAACTCGAGGTCTATTACAGACAAGGGGAGGCTACTCGGCATGCGATTACTCATTGATGAATTCTTATTTCTTTCTCCTATACTATCATATCTGCCTTGTGTATCATCCACTTTTCACTGCATATGGCATCTTCTTGCTTATGGATCTTCTTGTTGTTATACTACAGATTGTGGATTATGTGTGTTCATTTAACAGTGTTTACTACTTTTAATCTTTGTTCGATAGATTCATAGATTCCAGTCCTGTTAAGTTTAATTTTTTTCCAGTTTCAAGTCAACTAAACTGATTTTATTAAAAGCTCTTTGTAAAAAACTTGGCCAATTAATTTAAGAGAGAAAAATAAGCATTAAAATTAAAATACGGATGCAAGACATAGCTGAAATAGATTTCTTGAATATATATTTCTTTGCATTAATAATCGTTTTAGCTTTTATCAAAAAAATAATTTTGGGCAATTGTTTTGAAGGGAAAGTTGCATGGCAGTCAATCCCGGAATTGCTTTGCTTTTACAATGTAGTTAAGTTTCATTAATCTGCAATTTAGGTCAACTCCATTAATTTTCTAGAAACAGACTAAAAGAATGTAAACCACGGAAAACCTAAAAATTGTATTCCAACAAGTAAAATCTTTACTATGGATGGTCTCGACCAAGGGTTTTCATGTTCTCCTTCCATGGCAAGATAAGGTTTATGTTACATTGAACACATCTACCTCTTAGTTTCATGCCAACACAATGCTGGTCACATATAAATCAAACCCTAGGCTTTTTACACTCTCTCCCTCGAGGAATGTATGCAATATTTAGCAATAGGTGATTTATTGAAATAGATTCCAATGCTGGAATTCATCTCGGTCATACCAAAAAGACTACGTGGTAAGACTTCTAAGGTAATATTCTCTTATATTTCTCAAGTTTTTATTCCCTTTTTCTGAAGGCGCCTTGGTCGACTAAAATGTATCTTTCTTGCAATGTTTAATTGTAGGACGACGGTGGCTCTCCACAATTCGTTCTTGAATTTTCCTCTGTGCAACAGAGATACTAATTATAACCCCAATTTTAATTTCTCACAGGTACATCTAAAAGGGTGTCAATTCGGCACCGCGCTAAAGAAATCTACCCTTTGGCTAAAGAAATCTACTCATTCACCTAAAGAAAGTCACGGGACTGCTTGCATATAGTGACACGGGACTGCTCGCTTTGGCAACAGGGGGGATTGAAGCAAGGTAATTGCCAAGGTAATTGCCAAGCTAATGGGGCAAGCTCGATCCTTCCTTTCAATCAAGCTAAAGGTTCAAAGCATCTATCCTCATAATATGGGGCTAAGGCATTTAGAGCTTCCCGTGCAGTATAGTTCGGCCTGCGATGATGGGTCAACCACGACTGGCGGCATACAGTTGGGGCTTCAAGGCAAGGGCCCTTTCCAGTGGCAATGAAGTCAGTAGCGACAGATAAGGAAGGTAAGAGCTCCCACCAGTCCTAAAATGGCTATTCTTTCCTTCATGGTCATGGAAAAAGCGTCTACCTAAGCCAAACCAAAGAAATGGCATGAACAAAAACAAATCATGTAATGGTGGAACTATTGTAATCGTGGAAAGTAATATTAAGTCATTGTAATATGGAACTTACAAGTTATAAAGGTGAAGCTCCCCCCTTCACACATCGTACTGCTCGACACTCTCTGCTCCTTTGCTCCTCAAACTAGCTGCTGGACACTCTCTGCTCTGAACTTACTCCGGAGAAAGCATTTCTAGACCATGGTGGACGCCTCTGCATATGCAAACAGCTGGCACTTGCAGGATGCAGGACACTGCATGCAGAACACGGAGAACACGTACCAAAAACTTAGGACAAACTAAGTTGTGCTTTCGATAAAATGTTCAGCTCGGCAATATGACCAAACTTTGGATAACAAAAACTTTCCATATGAAAACTTTGGATATCTTACTTTTACTCGAACATAATGTCTTGAAAGCTCCTAAGCCCACAATAATACCCTCAACTTTGTTGTCCAATCAGAAATTACATAATAAATTTTATATTATTTTCTAATATGAAAACTTTGGTTAAAGTTGTGATGCACAGCAATATTTTTGGTCAAAGAGGAGATTAATACGCCGTCAACGCACAATGGATCAGATCACTAAGAGTCCCAAGCAAGGACTAATAAGTGAGTATATTTTGAAATTTCAATCTGAATATCACTTACTAAACTGTATGATAATTGTTCAAAAAAAAGTTCAATTTGTTTTGAAAGTATATATGGAGTTGGAATTTGTTGTTAAAGGTTTTTTTTAAATTGTTTTTTTTTGGGGGGTTAAAATTTTTTTTTCAAATTTAATATTGAAAAAAATATTCCAATTTTTTCAAATATATAATTAAAATTTATAATGTTTTTTTTTCTTTTAAATACAACATAATCAAACTCATATTAATATATTTTATAAGTGTGTATTCTTAGAATTGATTTTACTAATGAGGTAGTGCATTACATTTCATAGAGAAGACAAAAAAATATATATCAAGCAGTTCATTTCATACATTTTATAAGTTTGTATATCTAGGTTTGATTTTACTAATGATGTACTGTATTACATTCCATACCAGAGGACAAAGAATTATATATCAATCAGTTCATTCCATACATTTTATAAGTTTGTATACCTAGGTTTGATTTTATTAATGATGTGTTACATTACATTCCATACAGGAGAACAAAAAGTCTTTCCTTCTATACATGTTCAGAAAAAAAAGGAACAGTTTATATATTAATATAATCGGTTACAAATACAAAGTGAGAAAAAAATATAATATCTGCACATAGTAATGATCTGATTTGCAACCGAAAAAAAACAGTGTACTCTCACTGCAAAAACAGGGGAGCAGCCAGTATAATCCGAAGTGACCAATGTTGAGAAACAAATTGACCAAAAACACTTCTCAAGAAAATGAAAAAAAAACCTGAAACATAGGGAAAAGCACCAGAGCCAAGCATGTAAAATGGATCAGTCGAGACTAAAAAATTAGGCCACGATGCGAGAGCCCGTCTACCCGGAAATTCTGCTCCCTCTATACCTAGGTTTGATTTTACTATTGGTGTTCTGCATTACATTTCATACGAGAGGACAAAAAATTATATTTCAAGCAGTTCAATGCACACCAAATAACTTTCAGAGTTTAAACATCTCGTAGTTTTTCAAATATGTATGTTCCATGTAAAGGTTGCTCTTATTCAAGTAAAGAATCAATAAAGCTGCAGATTCACGGCCCTCAGTCCACACGCGATTGATTAGAATGTATTCAGATCTGGATAATGTTGGAATTTCAAAATAGATTTACTTTTCAAATATTTAAATCAGGATAAAGTGTGAATTTCAAAATAAATCTGTGTGAATTTCAAAATAGATTTATTTTTCAGATATTTATAACAAGATAAAGTTTGAATTTCAAAACAGATTTACTATTAACAATTTTTCTAAGATTCTTCATGATTTCAAAAAAGATAATTACAGTTTTATAAATTTTTGAAATGTTTAAAAGGCAAAACTTCCTCTTATTCAAATAAGGGTTCAATAAAGCTGCATATTCACGGCCCTCCAGAGTCCAGACGCGATTGATTGAAAATGCAGTTAGAAATATCCGAGGTGAACAGAGAAAAACTATAAGCGGGAAAATGCATTCAGACATAGACATATCCGAGGTGAACAGCGAAAAACTGATCAATAAAGCTGCATACTCACGGCCCTCCAGTCCAGACGCGATTGATTGAAAATGCACTCAGACATAGACACATCCGAGGTGAACAGCGAAAAGCTAGAAGCGTGAGACTAATTATTGACTCCAAGTTAGTGGGCAATTTCGTAGCATGAGCATGAATTACGGTGGGACAAAACAAATCTTTAAAGGACAGCCAGACATCATAATGTTCCTCCCTGGTCAAGCAAATCGCGTACTTAGTCCTGAGAGGAACTATTTCCCTGGTCAAGAAAATCGCGTACTGTGCATCCAGCCAAAGCAAATGCCGTACGCTAAATCTTATGAGTTGATGGAAGAAAGGATCAAATCTATATATTGATTGAGAAAATTAAGTTAAATTTTAATGTAATAATAATATTTAATTTTAATGTATTTTCTTTGTTTAATTAGGTTAAACGGGGAGGCTAGGTTGTTTACTGAATGGAAGGATGGGATATTATTATTAGGGTTGTGAGCCTTTTTATTTCAGATTTATTTTTATGAGATTTGAACTAGAAATTGATCGTCACTATTTAAATAAGATAATAAGTTTATAATTTCGTAAAGAGAAATATATATGGTGTCATATCAATTATATATAATGGTATTGCTATTTTGGAAAGAATGATTGTTATTTTTTTCAATTTTGTTTAATTAAAAAAAATAAAATCTTATATT
>APFE031548742.1:28573-73617 GCA_000404065.3 Pinus taeda
CTTTTTAATTTTTATTTATTATGTGTTTGATTTTAAAAATATATTGCAAAATATTAATTTGGAGAAATTTAGTAAGTAGTTTACAAGTTTTGGAAAAATGGCTTTTGTGAAAGATTGGAAAAGGGATTGGAGTTATTTTTTGATAGATTAGTGGAGTTCTTAAATCATTTGGAGTGTATTATTGATGTTGTGAGGTCAGTAGATGTAGCTTCAAATAGTCAAGAGTGGCTTCAATCTCAATATTTAGGTATTTTTTGAGTTCTTTTGTATTGACTTTGGTAAGGTTTATATTGTAATTAATAACTCAAGGAAAACATCATCATGTGCTCTAAGAATAAACAAACTAGAATTATAACAGCTAGATCTCAATATGAGAGGCTAATTCAATATAGTCCTCTTGCTTCCTCAAAATGGTGGCATGGATTAGTACTGAAGGGACAAGACCCCTTAAATGCAAGTTGTTCTTTTTTTTTTTGTTGGACGGAAAAAATATTGAATTTGGATATTCTTGTTAAGCTAGGATGATTAGTATTGAAGGGACAAGACCCCTTAAATGCAAGTGTTCATTTTTTTTTGTTGGATGGAAAAATATTGAATTTGGATATTCTTGTTAAGCTAGGATGAGTAGGTCTCTCATTTTTTCTGCTATGTCAAATGAATGAGGAGTCCATTACTCATTTATTTATTCACTATCCTTTTGTAATTTATGTTTGGCAGGTAGTTTTCTCTTGTTTTAATGGATGCCTGGAGAAATGGACGCTTGGTTGAAAAGTGACTATATACTTGGAATCAAAGGCCTATTTCTTCTGCCCTTAAATTCCTCAGGGTGTTTGTATTGTGAGGAATTTGGATAGGGCTAAATAAACATGTATTGTGAGGAATTTCGATAAGACTAAACAAATGTTTGTTTGAAGACGTGGTTTTCTTCTCCAAAGTTATTGCACATAATGCAAGAACAAACTTATTAGAGATGTGGAGTTGCCAAGTGGTATAGTGTGGAGTTTCTTTGATGTGGCGAGTAAAAGTGATGTTTGTGGTGCAAGTATAGTCATTTTATTTTCCTAGAGTTTGATGAATAAATGAAAACTATGTATTTACAAGGACACAAATTTTACAATTACATCCTTGCTATGTGGTGTGCCATGAGGATTTCCCCTTGGAAGTAGCTAAAATTATTCATATTGTATGGGGATTCAAAAGTCCTTGTGTGTTGGTTCAATGGAAGCACTAACTTAAGGGTCTTTCATTTAAAATGGTCACAAAAAAAAAAATAATGCAATGACAAATATGTTATCCAAAAAATCTTTGTTATTAGATATTGAATTAGTTTCCATCTTAAAAGTGTTTTATAGTAATGTATTGTTTGTTTCATTTAAATTATTAAATATACTACTATTCAACCAAGAAATTGGCCATTTTAATTTTCTATGAAATGTTAAAAAATATTTTTCATTTACTTAAAGGAATTATATTTTTTGTTATATTTTTCATTCAAAGAAAAGAATTAATTTTTAATAAATTATATGATTATTAAGATAAGATGATTTCAGGAAAGAGAAAATTTTGCGTATAAACACATTTGCACCCCTCGAGTTTATGCCAGCTACATATTTGACATAATAATTAGATCCAAGGAACATGGCTACCCAAACCAACAAAGATTGTAAACAACTATGAATATTTGCAGAGATGCCTTTTCATGATTATTTTCTTTGTATCCTTCAGTCATCAATGCAGGACATTCTAATCCGCCACCAATTCTTTCTTCTTGTTTCTGGTTATTCATGAAGTTGATAAGTTTGCACGCTTTTAGCGTTGTTGTTTGAATAATTTGGGCCCTAAGAAATTGTCCTTAAAATTATTTTAGCTTTGTTTTATTATGGTTTAGTCATAACTTAGCTATGCATCACCTTTATGGTTAACAAGTGTGGAAGTATGAAAACCATACCCTTAGCAATGTCAAAATCATGTTAAAGGAACATCGACATTCAAACTCATAGAACAGATCACATTTGATACCTTTATAATACATTTCATTTGGAAACATAATTGATAGACGTAACCTTGATTTTGGAATTGTTGGGTAGATAAAATAGGATAGCAATGAAAATGCCAAGTAATGACCAGAATAACATAGTTTATATTATTATAAGACATAATCCTCACATTAGAATTGTTTGGGAAACAAAATACGATAGCAATCAACTTGCCAAATAAGGACGACAATATCAATAGGATTTGCATTTGAAAAAATTTGAATACCAATATAGCGTATATCATTTCACATTATAAATTTTTTATATGTTGGTCTTGATGTGTATGTTGTTAGGTCATGTTAGATGTTGGTAGAGTAGTTAATTAACTAAGAAATATATAACTGAAAACTAAATGAAACTGAATGGTAAAAACACAAGAATTGTACGTGGTAAAACCTGGACATGGTGTCAAGGAAACATCCACGGGGCAAGGGATTGGATTTTCTATTAAACCAATAATGATTTTCCTCATTACAAGGCATTCATCATTTTGTAGGAGGCTCTTCCGTTACGTAACAGTTTTCGTTATAAAACCAACTTGGTAGTAAATACTATTTTACTCATATTTACAATTAGTTGTCAAATTCCAAAAAACTCTACCTTGACAAAAAATTTCCTAATCCATTGTCGATGCCCATTCATCATCTCTTTTGCAAGCTAAGAGAAGCTAAACACCATTGCAGCTTCTCTACTGTAACTATTTTCATGAATATGTCTGCACAATTCTCCTATGTATAGACCTTCTTGAGAGCTACTTTTCTGCCATCGATCACATGTCTCAAAAAATGATACCTTACATCGATGTGCTTGGTTTTGCTGTGATAAGTTGGATTTGTAGCCAAGTGAATAGCATCCTGACTGTCACAGAGTACATTCACTTTCTCCTACGTCCTTCCAATCTCATCAAGTAGACCCTTTAATCAGATTACTTCTTTACTAGCATTTGAAGTAGCTATATATTCTGCTTTGGTACTGGAAAACACAACTATTTCTTAAAGCTTTGACAACCAACTAATTGGTCCACCTGCGAGAGTAAAGACATAACCTGTAGTATATCTCCTTTTGTCCAAATCACCTGCATAACCACCATCTACATATCTGAAAATTGATTCTTCACTACCATTAAATATGATGCAAAGGTCACTTCTGCCTCTTAGATATCGCAACACCCATTTCACTGCTCACCAATGTTCTTCACCTGGATTTTCCATGAACCTGCTGACAACTCCAACTGCATGTGAAATGTGAGGTCTTATAGAGACCATCACATACATTAAGTTGCCTACAGCATTTGCATATGGTACATGAGACATATACTAGTAACTTTTCTTCATGAGTTCGAGGACTCAAAATCGAAGAAAGGTTAAAATGGGAAGCTAATGGAACATTAACATGTTTCACATTATTCATACAGAACTTTTCAAGTACTCTTTCCACATACTTCCGTTGTGATAACCAAATATTATCATTTTCCCTATCTCTATGTATCTCCATGCCCAAGATATGTTTTGCTGCTCCAAGATCCTTCATATCAAATGTCCTAGAGAGCTGAGCCTTTAACCTGTTGATCTCTTCCATGATTTTTCTTGCAATAAGCATATCGTCAACATACAAAACTAAGATAATGAATATGCCACTAAAACTCTTGAAGTATACACAATGATCATACTCACTTCTAATAAAGTTCTGGCTCACCATGAAGGAGTCAAACATCTTGTACCATTGCCTGGGAGATTGCCTTAAACCATACAATGATTTCCTGAGCTTGCAAACTAATCTTTTGCTGCGACCTTGTACAAAACCTTCTGGTTGTTCCATATATAACTCTTCATCCAAATGACCATGTAGAAAAGTTGTCTTAACATCTAACTGTTCTAACTCAAGGTTAAGTAATGCAGTTGGTGCCAACATAATACAAATAGAAACAAGTTTTACAATTGGTGAAAAAATCTCATGAAAGTCTATACCTTGAACCTGAGAATACCCTTTTGCTACGAGTTTCGCCTCATACCTTTCAATACTTCCATCAAATTTCCGTTTCAGTTTAAAGACCCATTTGCATCCAACAACACTTCTCCCTTTAGGAAGTTCTACAAGATCTGAGGTATTGTTCTTGGCTAAGGAATCCATTTCTTATTCTATAGCCATTTTCCATTTTTTTCTATCTGTATCATCTACTGCTTCCTGATAACAAGAATGTTCCCCATCTTCAGTAATCAAAGCAAAATATGAAGCGGAATATTCATACTTTTTGGGATTTTTTCTTTCCCTTGTAGACCTTCTTAGAGTGATTGGTTGTTGAACTAGTTCAGAAACTTCAACAGCTTCCTTTGTATCTTCAACACCTTTTCCTCGAGAAGTCTCTTCTTCCTTTTGACATTCACAGAAAGGTCTAGCCTCCAACTGAATTTGTTGATTTTGCGATACCTGTCCCCATTAAATTCTTTCAAAATTTCATTTTAAAAGAGGAGATTCATCAAATGTTACATCTCTGCTAATGAATATCTTCCGTGATGTAGGATCCCACAACCTATAGCCTTTCACCGCATAGTCATACCCAACAAAGACATAACATTTCGATTTTGGATTTAATTTTGAATGCTGATTTTTAGGAATAAGAGCATAAGCATCACAACCAAATATCCTTAAATGTGAATAATCACAAGACTGACCTGACCAAACTTCTTCAATAATTTACATTTAATTGCTATTGAAGGTGATATGTTAACTAAGTAACAAGCAGTGGATACTGTGTCTGCCCATAACTCCCTTTGCAGGTTAGTGTTGCTAATCATGCTTTTAGCTCTTTCCATAAGAGTCTGATTCATACGTTCAGCAACACCATTTTGCTAAGGAGTATAAACTAAGTTTTTGTGTCTAACAATTCCTTCATCCTTACATTATTGTTCAAATTATAGAGAAGTAAATTCACCACCATTGTCAGTTCCTAAACATTTAATTGATTTGCCTGTTCTTTTTTCTACCATTGCTTTAAATTGTTTAAAGACACTGAATACATCAGCTTTCTTTTTCAGCATAAAGACCCAAACCTTATGGGAGAAATCATCAATAAACGTTAAAAAATATAGAGCACCTCCATATGACACAACAGGAGATGGTCCCCATAGATCAAAATGAATATAGTCTAAAATTTTCTTTACTATTATGACTTCTAGTTTTAAATCTCTCTTTACACTATTTTCCTTACACACAATGTTTACAGAAATCCAACTTCAAGGATTTCAAATCAATAAGTGATTTACGTTTCATCAGTACCTGAAGACCTTTTTTGCTCATGTGACCCAATCACGGATTCCATAGGCGAGTACCTTCTTCGTCTTTCTTTGACACAATCGCTGCTTCACTGACCTAAGTACTTCCTTTGAGTCTATAAAGATTTCTGACCTTTTCTTCTTTCATAAAAACTAGGGCGCCTTTAGAGACTTTCAACTCTCCATTCTGACTTGTAAACTTATAACCATTTGAATCCAACACTCCCAAAGAAATAAAGTTTTTCGTCAATTCAGGTACATGTCTAACACTAGTTAATGTTCTAATTATGTTATCATACATTTTAATCCTAATATTTCCCATTCTAACAATCTGACATGATACATTATTACCCATAAACACAGAAATATCATTTACATCTTCATATGAAGTAAACCAATTTCTGTGTGGACACATGTGATGAGAAGCACCAGAGTCTAACATCCAACTTCGAAAATCCTGAGAGACATTACATAAAGGTAAAGTTTCATCTATCATACATAATTCTTCAACAGATAAAACTTCATCTATCATACCTGAATCAACCCGATTTGCTTCTTTCTTTGGGTTATCAGACTCTTTTCGTTTCCAATAGGTTTTTTTGAGGTGTCCAATTTTATTGCAGTGCCAACATTTTACCTTACACTTCTTTCCCTTTGATTTTGATCTCGAAGACCCCCCTTGTTTTCTCTCCTATTTCCTTTGACCGTCCTCTAGTTATCATGGCTTTTGGTGCAATTGTCTCAGTACTAGATTTCCTCCGTACTTATTCAGATAAGAGAGCTCCCACAACTGATTCAAATTTCAAAGAATCAGAAGTTCTCAAACTGATTGAAGTTACAAAGTGGTCCCATGGCTCGAGCAAAGAACATAACAAGATTATAGCTTTGTCTTCTTCCTAAATTTTAACTTCCATATCTAATAGTTGGCATATAAGTGTATTAAAAACATTTAAATGCTCAGCAACTTTTGTACCCTCCTTCATCTGAAGACAGTACAATTGTCTTTTCAAATAAATTCTATTGGTTAACGACTTTGTCATATATAGATTTTCTAGTTTTTCCCATAAACCTGTAGCTGTACTCTCTTCAACAATGTTGAAGAGAACTTCATCTATCAGGCATAACCTGATGGTACTGAGAGCTCGGGCATCCAAGTCCTTCCAGTCCGAATCTATCATACTAGTAGGTTTCTTATTTTCCCCATCCAGAGCTTTGTGTAACCCTTATTGCACCAGCAAATCCCTAACTTTTAGTTTCCATAAAGAAAAGTTGTTCTCGCTGATGAATTTATCCACATCGAACTTTGCATTCATCATCTTGGCCATTTTCTTCCTATAGGTTTTTTTAAAAAAATCTTCTTCTAGATTTTCTTCCTTGGGTTCTTCCAACTAAGGGTTCACTTTTTCTTTCAATTTCTATGAACAAATATTGATTCTCTTCCTTCTTCTTGATTCAATTCTTAAAAAAAAAACATTTATGGAATTGACCCAAAAATTTCCAGAATTTTCAATTACTTGAGAAAAAAAAAATTAGTTTCACTGCTCCTTTAAAAAAAAAATTCCTTCCTTTTTTTTTCTCAATCATACAAACCCAAAAAAAAAAAAATTGCTTTCAACACTTTTTTTTTTCTTTTTGATCTTCTGTCAAAATTAAAATAAAAATTACTTGGTCTCTGTTTTCACCAAACCCACAGAAAATGTTAGAAAAATATATATTACGGAGCAATGGAACACATAAAATATTGCAGAAATATAAACACAGAAAATGCATAAAACAAGAAAGACACAGATATACGTGGTTCACCGAGTTCGGGATACATCCACGGAGAAATGGCCAGTCCTTCTTTTATTATATTATCCAGCAAACTAAAGAGATACAACCTACAGCAGATATGGTGTAACACCCTCTTCGCAGTCAATCTCTTCTCTCTTCCTCACTCAGAATACAGATCTACAAAGACGCAATACAATTCCCTCATATATAGTGAGGGGTTGCCTTCTAGGGAAAAAACCCTAAATTAAACATAACTTACCATCAGATCATCCACTTAATGAATGGCCCAGATTGACTAGAAATTACTAGACTTTTACAAGGCAATTTTACATCTATTTTTGGCTTCGAGGGCACTAGCAACGAACCCCCAGCGGGGGACCACTGGCCCTCGGACCCCCGCAGGGGGGACAAGTCCCCCCTGCGTGGAGGGGTGTACAAACTTCATGAGGTATACATCTGCTGAAACCTTTGAATACAAAAGATAATTAGGCTCCACACCCAGCAGAAAATAGGTTGTTCCCCCATCGAACTATAACAGACTCGGGCAGGCAAACAACAGAAAAAATACGCTCTACAGGTCTGTCTTTGGCACCGACAGATTTCTTTGGAAAATGGGTGGCGACCTTCTTCCTCAATGGTAGCAGCGATCAACAGTTCTCTTCCTCTCCACATGACTGAAAAAAATATATATAATGGTGGTTTTCATTCAAATCACTACTGAATTAGCCAATTTCATCAAATAACTGTTGCGTGCTATAGGTTTAAAAAAAATGGCAGATTTGTCTCTTTGACTGCGACTATCTTCAAGAACGATTACAACTATTTTCAGGAAATCGGGTGGCTTCCTCTTGAGAAAAACTCAACTCAACGGCTCCTCTCTTTGTGACAGTTGCTCTCGGCAGTAGTATGCTACTCTTCGATGGATGACTTTATTTCTTGGGGCTGCCTTTGTCCTGCTCACCCAATAGATTACTCTAATACCACTTGTTGACAGAGCAGTTAATTAACCAAGAAATATATAACTGAAAACTAAATGAAACTGAATGGTAAAAACACAAGATTTTTACATGGTAAAACCTTGACAGGGTATCAAGGAAACATCCACGGGGCAAGGGATTGGATTTTCTATTAAACCAATAATGATTCTCCTCATTACAACAGTTCAGGCATTCATCATTTTATAGGAGGTTGTTCTGTTACATAACAATTTTCATTATAAAACGAACTTGGCAGTACATACTATTTAACTCATATTTACAATTAGTTGTAAAATTCCAACAATAGATATATTCATTCAATGTCCTTGCAAATAGATATGTATGTTATAGAAGTTATTTGGCATGAGATGTATATTTAAAGATGTGTGTGGTGATGATGTTAGACAATGCTTTTATTTTGTTAGATGTGATCATGATGATGATGTCCGGTTACATTATTAGATTTGTGTGCTAACTAATTACTTTTATATGTGCTAGAGGAGTATATAATTAGATGATGTTCGATTGTTATCATCACGATGTTTATTTTTATGAAATTATATTTATTTTTATTTTTGTTAGATGTTTATCATCACGATGTTTATTTTTATGAAATTATATTTATTATAGATTATGTATTGGTGAACTTATAGCAAAATTTCATATATGAAATTAAGTGAAAAATGACTTACTTTAGAAAAAATCAAAGATATTTTCATAATTACAAAGTTCAATATGGTTGAAACTATAATCGTAAAATTACCATAAATATTTTTCTATTGCATAGATAGTTCATAAATATTCATTCTAAATAAATTCTTATTAGAACAAGGGCTGCAACTTGTAGTTCATACATATTCATTCTAACTAAATTCTTATTCAAACAAGGGTTGCAACTTGCAAAGTCCCTGCTTACTGGTTTTTACTGTGGATTCTCCGGTAACTATGTCTAAAAATATATATCACAGATGTCTTAAATACAGAATCATTTCCCTATACAGAGTGGATACATGGAGTGAAATCATTTTACTCAAGAAATTTAGAGTGAAGATAGCAAGAAGAGCTGCAGACCTTCATTTTCCCAAGAACTCCTCAATTAAGCTCTTCTTCTACCAGCATTCAAGAAAGTCTTGATGATGAATCCTAGTTGGGATTTGAAACGTTGGCAAAAAATGGTTTTCACTGTGGATTCTCCAGTAATTATGTCTAAAAATATATACCACAGATGTCTTAAATCCATAAAAATAAATTAAAAAATGTTTATAAAAACATGTCTAAAAAATAGTCACTACAAAACAAAATCAATTTTACACACAATTAAATTATACAAATCTCTAAACAAAACTACCTTTCTAGTCATAGTCAAGAATATAAATGAGAAAGTTGTGAGCTATAGTTATAATACACAAGTTAGACAATATCTAACTAATCTTTGCAATTGATTTTAAAAATGTTTATTGCAACATGTAATCATTAAATAAAAATTTCAAAATATTTACATTAAAATTAAAATATATAATTGATTGATAAAATCAACTATAGTTAAAAAAAATTCATAAGATATTGGATTAATAAAAATAACATTACACTTAATTGCTTTTATAAATTTAATAAATTAAAAGTTTATTTATTAATAATAATTATGAATGAAATGTCATTAAGATTATATATATATATATATATATATATATATATATATATATAATTATATATATATATAATATATATAATTATTAAAAATATGATTTTAAAATTAATATGTATTTTTGAATTTTAATTATAAATTATTTTTTAAATTTCTAATGTTAAAATTAATAAATAAGAAAATGAAATCAACAAACCATTATCAATAATATTATTTAAAAATATATAAAAATAATCTTTTAAGTTTATCTATAAAATTCAATCTATTGTTAAATTTAAAAAACTTAAGTGAGATTTTTCTATAGTAACTTTGTTGTGTCCAGCTGAATAGACTTTGACTAGATTCTAGGTCCAAAGAGAGGGCTGGTTGAAGCATATTTTAGGTTTTTAAGTAAGTTATCAGTGATATGACCATCATCCCCTAGTTCATCGTTCTAATGATGCATCTAACAACATTGTCTCCATTGTATCCCATAAGTAAGCATCCATACCAACTTCTATTTGATTGCCTCTCTTACCAACTTGTGATGAAGAATTACTATTGTTATAGCCATTCCTAATTGGTGAATTTGGATGTAGTGGGAAGTGAATAGGTGATTGATTCAAGTATTCTTAGCATGTTTCCTCTCCGAGTTATGCTCTTAATGTAACCTTCTCTCAATTTGAAATTGTAGTGGGATGAACCAGAAGATGGTAGGTGCATCGCTCATCATCAGTAGAATCATAATTTCAAAAAATATTAAACATTAGTACATCAATGATATTAGTAAGCACAAAGAAATTGCTTTGTTGAAATTACATTATACCAAAGAATTACTCATCGTCGTTGACCAAGGATTATGGCTGGAAGATGGCATGTTGCAATTGACACAATAAAGTGGTTGTCCATTGTCAACCACCAAATGATTTCGGTATTTTGCTCCTCTTAAGAGCTTCCGATGTTTTTGAACTAGTGGAATATTTTATGCATTTGAACTTGATTCTGAAGCAAGATTTTGCAAATTTGGATACATTTTTATTCAAATTGACATGGATATAAAACAAAATTTTAATTAGATAATCGAAATATAAAAGAAAATCTGAATTTACTAGAGATGGAAAGGGAGAACTTTGCAAAGGACTTTGAGAAATATGGAATGAGTTGGAATTTAAGGAATTGGCAATTTGATATTATGATATTTTCTCCCTGCATTTGAGAAAAATCAACAATAATTTTTTTGTGTACATATCTAAAATTAATTTTGAGAATCATATAACCATAATCTAAATTTCAATATACTTTTCAAACCATTTTTCAACAATAAGGTGACTTTAAGCGGAAGTGTATACTATTGATCCATAAATTGTCGTGGATATGCCACTAGATAATTTGTCAGAACAGATCTCACAATATTATATTAAAAATCCAAAATTCTACATTATTACAGTTTTATTTAATTTCTAGATCTGTAGATTTTACTATAATTAGTGCATGAATGCGAATGGAAATTATGCAGAAATGTAGAGAATGACAAAATAAGCTCACACACACACATAAGACACAAAATATGCTATGGGAAACCCTTTCAAGAGAAATCCCACTTGGAAGGTGAGGCCACTTCACTCTCTTTCTTTGTTTGTAAAATAAGGCTACACGTACAAGGTAGTGTTTGTGACCCGTCGGATAGTAAAGTGTACATATCCTCTATGTGTGCTCTACCTCCTTGTTTGGTGATTTAATTGAGTTATATCCTTGTCATTTAATTTGTCAACCCGAGGTTTCGTAAACTGACAAGGTATACCTGTACTATATGTACTAGGTGGTTATTTTTCAAATTAGATTAATCGAATGTAATTTAATACTACTTAAAAAACATATTAAATCATCCTAAGCCAAACCAAACATAAAGAAATTGAAATCACACTTGCTTGAAATTGAAATCACACTTGCATAAATGAAATCACACTTTCAGAATTGAAATCATGCTTACTGAAACGAAAAGCTTACTTGCATAAAATGAAGACACACTTGCTGAAAAGAAATTAAAATAAAATAACTACATTATGTTACCAATATGTACAAAGGTGTGAAAAATGTCATTGATAGGGGGCCTTCATTCCTCAGCAAGCACACTAAACAAACTATCACATCTTGGAGATCAAAGTGGTAGTATGTATTTCATAAAATGAGTTATAAGATATTACAAACATTCTCTCTCCTCACTTTACAACCACATGGATGGAAATTAGAACATCCAATTAGCAACTAACAACTAATGCTAACACTTACAACCTCTAACTTGCATCTAATAATTGACAATCCTTTGTATGAAAGGTGCACTCCTATTTATAAAAAAATTGAGGATAACTATACAATAAATATAGATCCTTAGATCTCTCACTAAATCGACATTTATCTCTTGTGGTTACAACAATATCCTAAAAAATGTAACATATAAATCCTTTCAAAATCCTGTCCTCCATGATTCTTCTCTTTTGGATGTGCATAGTTAATGATCCACATTTTCTATAACTATTCCATAAATCCTCATGAGTTGGAATTTGAAATTCTAATTTGTGGTTGGATGGCCAAACAGGACCCTTCTAGAATCTCCATGTAGGCCTATAATATCACAAAATTAATAACACTTTTAGATATATACTAAAATATGTTAATGTCCTCACATTTAATCACAAAATCACTTATAATACTTAAAATCAATGACTTGGAAAATAATAATGATAAACTCATGTAATAATGAAAATGGTTACTTAATGTAAGCTTATGGGGCTATAGAGTTACAAAATCAGGGTAAAATGATGGACATGTGGGTAAAAGTAGATGACATTTTGACATATCCCCCAACTAAAGATGTTGTGTGTCCTCATGTAATTATTGCATTGATTCACTTAATTATAAGTTTATCTTCTTGAAATGTTTTCGGCTTTATGAGCTTTGGCTTTGTATTGATTCTCTTTTAGCTTTGCATGATCATATCATTTGACAACTTTTTTTTATTTTTACAAAGTGTACTTTGAAATACATTTTACTCCAACATATATATATTTTTTTATGGTTGGTTCTTGTGTGACAACCAAAATTTTATGAGTATTGGTTCTTGTCTAAAAATACCTTTTTTATTATTGTTACATAAAAATACTTGAAAGCATTGAGAATTCCTCTTTAAGTCCCATAGTGATTGTTAGTCATTTACTGTTCTCATCAATTGATCATTGAAAAACATATAAACTTTTTGAATCAAAATGCAATAATAGTTGATTTGGGAAAAATATGTTGGTTAAAATGAAATGAAATGTGACATGTGGCATGAAATATGAATATCCCTTCCCCCCAACTTAAGGTGTTTTCAGTTTTCTTGCAAATGAGAAAGGGAATATGAATGTGGTGAGGGATATTCCAAAATCACAATTTTAGCATTTAAGGAATTACATGATTAAAACTTAGAAAATTACATATTTGCACCTACCTGAAAATTGGCAAAGATATGTATATCAAAGAGTCTGGTTGTTGTTATCGGATCATGGAATATGAAATAAAAGAATTTGATATGTTTCTTCTTTCCCTTTGTTGTATGAATTGAGGATGAGATTGGAATCTTTATTGGTATGGTTGTTGAATTGAGTGTTGCTGCAAACTGCTGAAATCATGTAGTCTTCATTTGTTCCCACTCGATGGCATAATTCTTATCTATGTGAATAAATGTGTTGATGTCAAACATAGAAAATAAATTGTTAGATTATTGGCCATTTATTAATGCCAATAACCAACACAAGACTACTCACCATGTATATCAATGAGAGTTAATATGCATAAGCACATCTTACTAGGTATGAATGGATTTTTCTTAGTCGAGTCACCTAGAAGATCCAAAAAACAGGGGACATTGATGTATTCCCACTATTTATTGGCAAGATAACTTTCCATTAAGGCATGCAAGCCTCAAGGTACTTGAAATATCTCTAGTTTTGATCCCAGATGATGTGTCGGAGTCGATGGGTCAGAACTTATTATAAGGGAGGCCTTAATGAATCCTCCATCATCTAACGCAGGAATGAAATAATAATTTGAAGTACTATAGATGGAAAATTTGCATTGAAGCAAGGTTTATTTGATAGGAAGGAGAAGGGAAATGGGGTGACTCAACTTTTTAAGGGAGTTGAATGACTTTATTTTTGGGTTAAGGGTGAGTGAAAATGACACAGGAAAGTATGAAGATTGCAAGGGAAATGAGTTTCTAGTAATAGGGAGATGGACAATTATGGATCGACTACAGGATTAAAATGTGTAGTAATGGTAAAATTGGTATGTGTTTAGTATCAATGGTGTAGTGGATCTGATTTTACATTAAATGATCACGTTCTTCTAAAAGAATCTTGCTCTTTAAAAAGGTACTTATGCATATAGTTTCGTCTTCCTTCATCGTCCTGGAACCTCTAAAAACTTAGCAATCGTTCTGCAATAAAATGTAAGACTATCAAAAGATAGAGGTAATTATTCCCTCTTCATTTGATATATAAAAAAAAAAATGCAGAAATAATACTAATAAAACAAATTCATAAATGAAAAACTAAATGCACTTTTACGTGATCAGTACCATGCATCACTTGTTATTGTTTTGTTGGTGACTTCTTCATTGAATCTCTAACAAATTTTGAGCTTGAGACATCTTCTCCACACACTTAATGCTTCATCAATAGACCATGAACCAATTTTTCATAAGCTACTGAATTGTGTCGATTTTGCAACTACCAGAAATATGAATCATTGCATTGCCTTACTGCTTTTACAACTTGCATTTAGACTCAGACAATGTTTCTTCAATTATTGCAGTTGGGTTTTAAATATTTCCAGGTTTTTATGAAATTCTAAGTCTGTTACTGTGTTTGTTCTTTTTCTCTAGTGCTCCACCCTTGTCGATGATCTCGTGGATCAAGAAAATGCTAAAAATTCAAAATTCTTAGATCATCTTGAAACAAATGCCAAAGCATGTATATCATTGTTTTGAATCCAACGCACTTTATTTCACTAAAATATGACTTCAGATGCTCTCGAAATCACGTTCTGATCGTTTTGTGAAACAACTAAAAAAATAAATTTTTGAGTTGCAAGAATGCCCAATCAGCAGTCTATACACTAACTAGGTCATGACACTTGCCAAGTTTTTATTGGACCTTCATTGGCCAATGGGTGTTTGACACTTGGAACTGTTTGACTGGTGGACACATGATTATTTTTCATTGATCAATGGTTTTGCTGTTGTGGGCCAACAAGGAAGTGCCATGTGGATCAACCATTGGTTGCCACGTGGCATCCTTGTGGGAGACAAAATTTCATGAGAGGGCAAACAACCTCCCCATGGATTGAACCCATGACCTCTTGACTAACAACAAAGCCCTTTACCAACTCCACTACATTATTACTTGTTAAATATAGCTCCTAAACCTTTATTTCAGGTTTAACATAAGCACCTTTTGGGAGGGGGTCGGAGCTAAGCCCTAACCCTTAGCCATCCCATCACTATAGGACCATGGGCGAGATCTGAGGGCTAGGACATAACCCGGCCCATGGTCCCATGAAACTGCATATGACCATGTGCTTAAGTTAAAGGTGTCAGTGGAGGAATGGGGATTAGCCCCTGATTTTCGACACCCAATGTTGTCGCATGGCACAACATGACCAAGATTTTCGGTCGTGAGGGCTAATTTTAACCATGCTATAATTTCGACTGTCAGTGAGGAAAGCCATACTTGTGTATCATTCTCATTTTTTGGGCGCACATGCCGGGTTTTGGTCGAATTGTAGGCTTATAACAACATAATTAGGAAAAAACGTAAAACAATAATATATTTCTCAATTTTTTGCCAAATGAGGTGTAAAAAGAGTCAAAATAGGCATTTTCAACAACTTTGGATCCATTTGAGAAATTATTTTTATTGTTTAAGCGTTATAAAGGCCTAAAATTATACTTTTGATTATGAATTTAGATCTCTTATCTAATTTTTATTCAAAATTTTTAAAACTGTTATAGACATATTTGGGCACTGTAACCCCAATCACATATGTCCATAAACCAAGGGCTTCTATGTCCCTAAAAGTGTTGTTTCATACCCTAAAGGAGCAAGGTCAGTTGATTACATCGTCTCCCAGAAGTTCTCCATGAAAAATTGTTCAGAACTGGTCAAAACTGGACCATCTCACCTGCTCCATGGTCAGGGTGTGATGCATCTCACCTACTACACACAGGAAGTCTGATGCATACCGAAAATTACTTCTATAGGGTGTAATGAGCAAGAATAGACAAATGGTAGAGACAATTTGCTAAGTGGGTGATCAAGGAATCTTCTAGAAACTTCTCATATGACACTTGCCTCTCAGAATTCACCCAGGGATGAGTAAGAGATCAATGAAATCTCCAAGTGGAGCCAACAACTATCAATGGAATGACACTAATCAAAAACCCAGAGCTGACTCACACCTCTGCAAATATCTATATATGGATCCCTCATCCCAGAGATCCAAAGGTGGGAGGCTGGAATTTTGTATTTTGTAAGGAAGTGTTGTTGGTTTCTTTGTGGAACATCATAGTGTTGGGTGATCTAAGATTTTCATGAGGTGAAGAAGGGTTTTAATGCTGGGAGGATGACGCTCGGTCAGATCAATGGGTTGTAATCCTCTCTTCTACTCTTTCTCTCAATAAAGCTATTTGAGTTTTCCTCCACATTCTTGTATGTTTGAGTTGATATATGCATTTGTGTGGTCAATATATATCTAGTCCTATATTGTTTATGATTGTAGATCTTTTTGCTTTGATGGTATTATGCTACTTTGACTTTACAGGTGCTCTTTGAAGCGGGACAAGCAAGGAAGGAGCGGCAAAGATTTGTGAGAGGGGAGAGGAAACAAGCAAGGAGCCAAGTGAAAGACTAAGGTTGGTACTCTCTGCTTCTCTCTCATCTACTTCTCATAAAGGAAAACGCAAGTAACTTTAGTTTGTTTGTTTCTAAGATAGCTACCCATCTTAGTGGGACTAGTAGCTCTGAATGGACACTATATTTCCCGATAACAAAATGGCGACTCTGCTGGGAAGCAAATAGCTTATTTGCTTGTATATATTTGTTTGCTTTATAAACTACAGATGGAGCTTGAAGTCAAGCTAGCTAGCCTTCGAACTGCTTTTTCTATGCAACTGTAAAGTAGATCAATGCTGCTTCAGTCCATCTCTGGGTTTTGCTTATAAACTGAACAATTGATTTGTAAACATCCTAATTGCCCTGGTGGTGGCTCAAGTAACCTGATTAGATCAGCCCCTATGACTTGTATTTACTGACTATCATTAGCTCATCCTAAATCCCTAAACTAAGCTACAAACTGTGACCAAAAACCAAGTTAAAGTCTCGTCCCTGGACCATCGCACTGTCTCCTTTAGGCAATCTGGATGCATCATACCTCCCGTGTGTAATAGGTGAGATGCATCCTTGTTTCCCTATGTTACAGGTGCGATGATCAGATAAGATTGTTTCCGCCTCTAGATTTTGGTTTTTCTTCACTCTCTTCAACTATATTCAGGATTTTTGTTGTCTATGATCAGTATACCACTGTTGCAACTCCCTCCCTTTGCATTATTCAGCCTCCATTATACAAAGAATTACGAATGTTTTTATGTATTTTTTTCCATTTACAGTGCTCGTTTACAAAGAAGTAGCTTAATCAAACTATCGTCTTTTGATTTGAAAGTGTCACAAGTGTCGTTTTTAGTCAGAGAAAAGGATCCTACTCTTATTGATGCTCAACTAGAATATTACTCTTGTATTTGATTTTAATTTATAGTATTTCAAGTGTCAAAAGTAGTTTTCAAATTGAAGTTGAAAGTGTTGTCTTCGTCTTCCTTTCATCTTTTGAAGAGAAAATTGTTAGTACTGTCACTTTGAGAGAAAAGATAGTTTAGATTTGTACTAAGCATTCTTTTTGTCATTCATACATTAAGAAAGCAGAAAACAAATACATGCATGTGAATTTGCATTTAGACTACTTGTTGACTTTGATTTAGGATAGTGCATCTAGTGTGTTCTCTCCGTTCTATGTTGAAAGAATCCCACTTCTGTTTCTCTAGTAGATAGGATTTTCATTGCAAAAAGAAGAGTAAATGACTATTTATCATCTTAGATTGCATTTTTAGGAATTATATATCTACATCATGCGGTGAACCTTAAAGGCAAACTTCTTAAGAAAGATCAACTGTAAAATAAATTCAATGAACATAAAAATGCTTTGGAACCTAACGCACAACATTTAGAAGTCTAGGCTAGAGACGTATTTCGACGTTGTAAAGCCTGGTAACTATTGCTTTCATTGTAGGTTGGGTGATTCCTCCTCTTTGAGACGACAAGTGCCAGTACAGACATGTGCTCCCATGTACCGTCGAGTATATATTGGGAGACCACAATAGGCTATATCCTTTATCCTTAGGAAGCCGTGTCTGCCGCCCTATCAATTGCAATGCATTGAACACAACATTCGGGAAGATTGACTACCGTACCGTAAAAAGTATTCTGCAGTTTTGTAATTGGTTTGGTAATCCCTTTGTCTAGATTTCCAGAGTAGTCTCTTCCATTCCTTTTCAGACTCCTTAAAAGAAAAGGTCCATCTGAGCACATGTCACTTCAGGCTCATTAAAAATTGAAGGTGACTAGAGTCATCTTTAGCTTTTTCTCGACTCTTAAAAATTGAAAAAGCAAGTTGTGTCAAAGCATCTAAAATTCATTTAATTCGGAATCACTTTTTCCGCTTTATTTTGATTTGATCAAGTAATCCACAATTGTGGAACAAATTCGGAGACTAACAAGTCAACCATCCTTGACTCCAGAAACGAAACTATTCCGGACCAAGAGAACTTGTTTAACTAGATCAAAGTCCGCGGGTTTGCTTGGAACTTGTGTTCCAACATCCTCAGAGACTCCAGTTACTCCAACCATTTCTGGTATCCCTGCCTTTATATAAGAGGTTCCGCAGTCACAAGAGGACATTAGAGCTGATCCTAGTGTAATGGTAACCACTTCTATTCCTGAACTGGCTCCATCTACAGCTGATTTGGAAAGTGTTATCCCTCCAACATCTATCACTGCAGAGTCTATACCTTCTTCGGCACCAGCAATATTTTATGGACTTGACGGTCTACCTCTCCCAACTGGATTGATTGCTATAAAAGAGATTGTGGAGGATCTTCCATCCAGTACTCCATCACATTTTAGAGCTGGGATCACCCTATATCCTTCTTCGTCAGAAGTGAGTCTCCCTTCATTGCAAGTTCCTATAGAATCGCTAGGAAATATTTTGGATACAGTCGATATGTCTGAACAACCATTCACATCCTGGACTGTGTCATCTGACGCAGTAGTAGTAGAAGCTCCTACTGCTACCACAACAATGTTCGCTGGTGTACCATCTGTCCCAACTACCTCTCAACCGCTAGGTGGAGTCCACCCAGGGACTATTTCGACAGTATGGTCTGTTTCGGTTTGTTCGTCCAGAATAATATCTAGAATCTCTTATGTTGGGTCTCAGCAAATTGATCCTTCACAACAGTATCAATTTGGGCAGTCCTGTCTTGAGAGGCCAATCTTACCTTTGAACACTAGATTACTGCCATATGGGGGGCAATATGCCCTTTCATTGTTCCCTCTGGGAGAACAACCATATGAGAGTTCACAACAGAATTCGGGTCATGATGGAATTACATCCAGTGGTTGGGTGCCCATACTACCTCAACAACCAAGAGTTGTATACTCAATGCAACCAAATCTACCTATGTTGAATATCCCCACTACACTGGCTATTGTAACGATGTCACAGGTACAAGAGTTGCTTGTTGTATGATAACCTCAAGTTTCTCAGGTCGTAATAAAATAGCCTCTTGTCTCCACAACACAACCACAATCACCGATTAGTGGCTCCTTAACCAGAGCGACCCAGACTCAAATGGGTATTATTACCCTTCATCTTGGTCAGACAGCCAGTATTGGACAATAGCAAATGGCTTCACAACCATGGCTGGTACAATATAAACAACCACAATTCCAACAAGCTTACCAAGGACATGATCAACAAAGCTTTGCGGGTAATGGGCAGTCGTATATTCAAAACAGTTAATCATATCATAATGGTTATGCCCATTAGCCTTACCAAAGTTATCAGCATCAAATACATTATGTTGGTATGCAAAGACCCATTGCTCAGGTGATCCCATCTTATCCTTGGTATGCTTCACCGAACCTGAATCAACAGTTTCCCTTTGTGGCTGCTTTAGAATTACTGGATCTAAATCGGCTAACAAACAATCCAATTGCTTATGCCCCTTGGTGGCCAACGATTCCTCATAAACTTCCACCAAATATTCCTAAATTAAATGGAAACCCTGCTGAAGACCCGTCAAATCATGTGATGACCTTTCATCTGTGGTTTTCATCCAACACTCTTAATGATGATTCGATTAGGCTTCGCCTTTTTCAGTGAACATTAATTGGTCCGATAGAAAAATGGTACATCGAATTGCCTAGAGCTTCATTCGATAACTTTAGTGCCCTTGCCACAACCTTTTTAACCCATTTTCAGTTACCAATAAGGTACAAAACAGGAACAAAGCTTCTTACCAATTTCAAGCAAACAATAGCCACTCACATATATGATCATATTCATGAGTGGCGACGTCATCGTAGAATGGTAAAAATGTATGTTCCAAATTAGTTGCTAGCTGAATAGTTTATTAAGTCATTGTTACCTTCTATTACAGAAGATGTGGCAAAGGGAGGGGTCGTCACTGAAGAGCAAGTCATTGGTCGTGTGTAATATCTAGACTTGATCTATAATCAGTCTGGCATGCTCTACGAAAAAATCCCCAATACTCCTAAACCAAATTTTTCTGTTCCTCCTCCTCCTAAATCAAACAAAGACTCTCATGCCGGCGATGGTGTGATAGGTGGGATTAACCCACCAGATTCTAATCTTGTGGCCTTTAATCATAAAGGATATGACCCTTAGTTACTAGCTCAACTCGCTTTCCGCATTCAAGTGAAAGCCCTCAACAAAACTGTTCATCGAACAATTATTGATGAGGGGGCATCTACATGTATTATGTCGATGAGTTGCTAGAAAACTTTAGGCTCACCACCCTTGTCGTGATCGTCAATGACGTTAAAAGCATTTGATGGACGAACATACACTCCATACGGGATTTTAAGTAACTTGAAAGTCGAACTGGGGGCCAAGACAGTAGAAATTGATGTTGAAGTTATCGATGGAAACCTCGATTACAACTTCCTATTGGGAAGGCCATGGATTTATGCTATGGTTGTTGTTGTGTCAACATACTTTAGAGAGATTTCATTTCCTTTTCAAGGAGTAATTACAATCGTTGACCAACAAACCTTCCTCCCCAAGAGCTCACAAGTTACGGGAAGCATTCCAATGATCCATGGAAGCTCTCATTACTCCAAAATGTCAGAGTAGGCCTCCTAAAAGACCCTGCCTTAATGGGTACTTTTTCCCTACTGCCTCCTAGTAATCTCGCAGAAGTGGCCACAGTGGAAACCTGCAATATGATATCTTCTATATCTAAAAGATTCAGAAGATTCCCGAACATTTTGTCAGCATAGATCATCACCATTTTAGAAATATTATAGCAATCAATTTTCTTGGCCTGGGGGACAAACCCAAATCAATGCTCATGAAGTGTTTGGTAGATAGGTCTAAGGAATATGGCACCTCTTTAGATCCTTGGTCGCATATACATTCTACAGACGGAGGAATCATTTAGTCAATGATGATAGGAGAGGCACCATGGGAATATTACCACCATCATTCCCATCTTCCAAATTACCATGAAAATTATTCCAACGACCTTAATCATCCATTAGTTTTTTATTTTCTATCAAATACTGTAAATATGGTGGATTATGAGGATATTTCTTTTACTGTGTCAGCCTCATTAAAAAATGAAACAACTCCCTATCCAAGTTGATTATTTCAAAGATCTCGAAGGTAAACCTTCATTCCAACCACCGTGTTGAATGCAATGAAGCTTGCGGGGGCATGTGCCTCGATTTGCGTTATTATGTTGGGGGCATGGAAACTTATCAGGAGTAATGTTTCTGCAAATTTCAAGCTCGTTAAAAAATAAACCTAGTCACAAGCAGTTTTATGCGAAGTTCAAGCTCATTAAAAAATAAACCTAGCAACGAGCAATTTTTCCGTAAAGTTCAAGCTCATTAAAAATAATCCTAGTCACGAGCAGTTTTTACGTGAAGTTCAAGCTCATTAAAAAATAAACCTATCAATGAGCATATGTTCCACCAGAGTTTAAGCTCTTTAAAAAATGAACCCACCTTCGGTAAATAACCATTTCGATTGCATTATCATCAACTTTTGAGCCTTGGTCGTGTTCTTACCATCACCTCCACTCTGTTTTAGCCGATCATACGCCTCCATTTGATTGTTTAGCCCTTTTGAGGAACAACTGCAGTGAATGATTCTATTAGCCATCTTCTTTAGAGTGTCGTGATTGGAAAGTTCCAAACCTTACTTGGAACTAGCTGCTACCTCAAAATATCACTCGTTCCTCAAAAAACGAGTCTCCTTTAAGCTCTTTTCATCTGACTCATAAAATATGAAAATATTGCCGAGAAATTGGCCTCTCCAACTCGTTAAATGATTGAAAGTGCTACTTTGGACTTGAGGGATCATTACACAAAAATATCGAGCACTTGTCTTGTTCTACTCGTTAAAACTATAAAAAACTCATCCCTTTCGTATTATTTTATACTTTTCGGACTTAAGGGATTATATGACGAAAAATAATTACAGGAGTTTCCTTTCCATCTCTTTTTAGACTCTCTAAAATTGAAAAGGACTGAGTTATCTTTGTCATTAAACTCGTTAAAACAATAGCGACAAACTTGTCCATGCAGATAAGAGTGAGTTTCACTATCACTAGGCCCGTTCAAACATAGTGACGGGTTTGCTCGAAGGGCAAATTATAGAACAAGCATATGTTATCCTCCTCAAGCTTGAAAAAAATAAAGAGGTATTGGTCAACAATGACTGGGGAAAAATTGGGAAGAAAACTTGAAGAAACATTATTGGTAGTAAGTCGCTCTTGAACATGACACTTTCACTCCATCACCATGATTGAGTCAAGTTGGGTTATTCCGTTCACTGGTCATATTGCCATTGGTCCACTGTACCATCCATTTTTGTGGTTAACGCTAACAATCCATTTTAATGTCGCTAATATGTTCAAGAGAAGTCACTCAAAGAATTCACCAACCCAGCTTGTGTCTCATCCGCTGCAATACCTTCACACTTCATTCTTTCATGATCGCCACCCTGAACCATGTATCATCAGATCATTTTCACCTCCAACAAAATCATTTGCTCCATTTCATGTCGTAAATGTGGGATTCATTAAGGCCCTCCTATGATGGGTCACTTCTTGTCAACATCAGCTCATTATCCAAGAAGTTGATTTAGGAACAACCCTTTCAGTACTTTGAAGCTTGCATGCCTCAATGGCAAGTTTCTCACTTCCGGCGACTAGTTTATATCAATGGCCTTCGATCGAAGGATTTTGCATGGTGTTCGATGCCAAGTCCCATTTTCACACCACGTGAATTATATTGTTGTACCTTGAGGGTCATCATCATTATCGGTGATTCCTCTTGTGCTTGTTAACAGCTTACATCATTGGCTGGTAATCAAGCGATGTCTTTCCATGTTCGACTCCAGAACATCTTTTCACCTGGATCAACTTGTACTTCGAGCGAATATTGAATGAGTTTTGAAGACCCTGGATCTAGTTTCATCCATCTAGGCTGCGATATATTCAGGAAAATAAAGACATCAAATGTACATTATTGTTGCACAGATAATCATCCAAGCCAAAGGATGATGGCTCTACTAGAATCATCAGTTTTCAACACAAACGGTTGTCTGTCCTATGTACATGAGAATGAATTTATAAAGTTGAGCATGGGAATGCCCGCCTCAGCTAGATCATGAAAATATTATGAAGATAATGTATTGTATTGAATCTTATTACAGGTCACCTTCCAGTTCGAAAAACCTCGTATCCTCATGATAAATCATTTCACCCGTCATCAAAAAGATTTACAACCTCATGCTTTAGGGGGCAACTGTTATAGACATATTTGGGCACTGCAACCCCAATCACATATGTCCATAAACCAAGGGCTTCTAAGTCCCTAAAAGTGTTGTTTCATACCCTAAAGGAACAAGGTCAGCTGATTACATCATCTCCCAGAAGTTCTCAATGAAAAATTGCTCTGAACTGGTCAAAACTGGACCATCTCACCTTCTCCATGGTTAGGGTGTGAGGCATCTCACCTACTACACATGAGAAGTGTGATGCATACTAAAAAGTCATTCTATAGGGTGCGATGAGCAAGAATAGACAAATGGCAGAGATAGTTTGCTAAGTGGATGATCAAGGAATATTCTAGAAACTTCTCATATGACACTTGCCTCTCAGAATTCGCCCAGGGATGAGTAAGAGATCAATGAAATCTCCAAGTGGAGATAAGAACTATCAGTGGAATGAAAGTAATTAAAAACCTAGACCTGACTCACACCTCTGCAGATATATATATATGGATCCCTCATCCCAAAGATCCAAAGGTGGGAGGCTGGAATCTTGTATTTTGTAAAGAAGTGTTGTTTGTTTCTTTGTGGAACATCATAGTGTTGGGTGATCTAAGATTTTCATGAGGTGAAGAAGGGCTTTCATGCTAGGAGGAAGATGCTCGGTTAGATCAATGGGTTGTAATCCTCTCTTCTACTCTTTCTATCTATAAAGTTATTTGAATTTTCCTCCACATTCTTGTATGTTTGAGTTGATATATGCATTTGTGTGCTCAATATATATCTGGTCCTATATTGTTTATGATTGTAGATCTCTGTGCTTTGATGGTATTATGTTGCTTTGACTTTACAGGTGCTCTTTGAAGCAGGACAAGCCAGGAAGGAGCAGCAAAGATCTATCAAAGGGGAGAGGAAACAAGCAAGGAGCCAAGCGAAAGACTGAGGTTGGTACTCTCTGCTTCTCTCTCATCTACTTCTTATAAAGGAAAATGCAAGTAACTTTAGTTTGTTCGTTTCTAAGATAGCTACTCGTCTTAGTGGGACTAGCAACTCTGAATGGACACTAGATTTCCCGATAACAAAAACTAACTTTGTTCAATTTTATTTTCTAATATTCTGGGTCGTAGAGAGCACAAGAACAGAGCATAATGAGCAATATTGAAACTCTTTATTCATTTGGAATGTGAAATTAAAAAGACAAACTTAAATGATTTGATCTCTAAATTCAGATTGTGACTCTCAAAACTCTTATTAATTATCCTTCTTCTCAAATATTCCTTCTCTTTCTACATCTTCATGCAAATGATTAGTGAGCTGAGTGGCTCTTACTGCACCACCAATAAATAAAATTACTCTCAAAACTCTTATTAATTCTCCTTCTTCTCAAATATTCCTTCTCTTTCTACATCTTCATGCAAATGATTAGTGAGCTGAGTTGCTCTTACTGCACCACCAATAAATTAAATTAAAAAAAAAATGAAATCTAACTTAAAAAGTTAAAAAAAAAAACACATGACCAAACTTGGTTTTTAATCATCAAGTCTATTCTACTCTACTCTACTGGAAATAGAAGAATTAATCAAATGCATGCATATTTCTAGTGTAACCATGAGCGTAATAGGAGTAAAAATATATTCATGCTTAGTTTTAAAAAAATGCATTAAAATACATCAAAGCATGCAAAACTGGTTGTTTTGATAATGCATTTAAGAAGTAAGGAAGAATGCAAGATTAATGTGACTTTATCCTTGATTGGAACCATCTTTCAATAAGACCATGACATTGATTCCTTCCTTGGTTTAGATCACATTGAATATCCTCCTCCTTTATTATGCATTCCTTAATCTTGTATTCTACTAGTTTTTCCCCATCAAAAGTATTGCATGATTCTGAGTCTATTCAATCGATTCACAAGAGGAATCAAAAAAAAATTGAAGACCTTCTTGTGGAGGTGGAGAGATAGACAAGTTTCTGCATGCAGTTAAAATATACTCTCCTTGAGATTCAAATATCCCAGTTGTTCCTAATATTCTGGAAAGTTCTTGGAAGAAAATTCTTCAAACCCTTAATTGTCTATAAATTACTCCAACTGGTTGATAACTCCTATCGTGCACACAGATTAGTACAAAGTATTGAAAAATTATTGAAATCTAATATGCAAAATGATTTTAATATGATTTTAATCATGTATATAAGAATGAATGCAAATATAATGAGTTGTCTAAACTTCAAAATAAACACCTATATATACCTCCCCGGAAACAACATCAAAATGTTGGGTGATTTAATTGTGAGTTAAATCCTTGTCATTTAATTTGTCAACCGGGGGTTTCATAAACTAACGAGGTATACTAGTACTAAATGTACTAGGTGGTTATTTTTAGATTAGATTAATCTAATTCAATTGAAAACTAATTACAAAACATATTAAATCAACCTAATCCAAACCAAACATAAGAGAAATGGAAATCACACTTACATAAATGAAATCACACCACACTTCAATAAATGAAAGTACACTTGCATAATTGAAATCACACTTGCTGGAAAGAAAATCAAACTCACACTTGCTGAAATGAAATCATACTCATTGAAAGGAAAAGAACTCTTGCATAAAATGAAAACGCACTTGATGAAAAGAAATGAAATATAATAACTACACTATGTTACCAATATGTACAAAGGTGTACAAATTCTGGTTGATGGGGGGCCTTCGTTCCTCAGCAAGCACACTAAACAAACTATCACATCTTGGAGAACAAAGTTGAAATATGTATTTCATAAAATGAGTTTCGATATATTACAACAATTCTCTCTCCTCACTTTACAAACCACATGGATGGAACTTAGAACCTCCAACTAGCAACTAACAACTAACACTAACACTCACAACCTCTAACCTATATCTAACAACTAACAATCGTTTGTATGAAGGGTGCACTCCTATTTACACAAAAAATGAGGATAACTATACAATAAATATAAATCCTTATATCTCTCCCTAAATCCACATTTATATCTTGTGGTTACAACAATCTCCTAAAAATTGTAAGATACAAATCCTCTCCTCCATGATTCTTCTCCTTTGGATGTGCAAAGTTAATGATCCACATCTTCTATATTTATTCCACAAATCCTCATGAGTTGGAATTTGAAATTCGAATTTGTGGTTGGATGGCAAAGTAGGACCCTTCTAAAATGTCCAACTAGGCCTACAATATCACAAAACTCATAACGTTTTTAGATATAAATGAAAATGTGTTAATTTCATAACATTTAATCACAAGTTCACTTATAATACTTAAAATCAATGAATTTCAAAATAATAATGATAAAACCATGTTATGATGAAATTGGTTACTTAATGTAAGGTTATGGGGCTATAGAGTTATGGAATGAGGGTAAAATGATGGAAATGTGGGTAAATGTAGATGACATTTTGGAGATCCAACACTCCTAACTCTCATAACTATCATTACTCATATATGAAACAAACTTTTCTCGAAAGAATGGAATGCCTCTTCCTCCTAGTGGCCCAATTATAACATAGTGTGGTAGCTTACTAGTGGTTAAGTTTGACTATGTCAACTTTTAACTAGAGTTACAAATTAGACTCTTCTAGATTCATTTGCATCAGAAACACGTGGCTAGCCCCTTTTCCATGAATAATGGGGGATGATGCGGCATATTATCAAACTATATGTGTGAAAATAGGAAGGTCAACTTCTGAGTGACATAACTTTTGCATATGGACTTCAATTGACATGCTTCTTGAGTCATTGGAAATATCTCTGTGTAGATTAATATGTAAATGAGCATGCCAAAGCGTCAAAGGTTTACCCCCAAAAAGCGTCGTTCGATGAATCAAAACGCTCCCCAAAGGTTTTGGCCCTGTTTCACCAAACTCGGTACCACAAGTAAAAATAGTTTTGTGAGACGATTCCTCCAATTTTTTCACTATGAATGCATCAATATGGATGACAAACAATATAATGATTCTATGAATGTTGAAAATGACGCTATAAATTTCCTCAGGTACTGTGTTGCCCCAATGAAACTCCTGACCTCACAAACATTGTTAGGAACCAACCATTTCATGATGGCCTCCATATTGGAAGGATATATTTTTAGCTCTCGTCCACTAATAACATACCTTGGATACACCAAAGACTAATGAATAATCTCACACTTCTTGAGATTTTCTAGTAGTTGGTGCTTCTCCAATGTTTCTAGCACCTGTGTCAAATGTGAAATATGCTCCTCCGATGTAACAATATATATTAGTATATCATCTAAATATATAATAACAAATGAATCTATAAAAGGGTGTTGTACATCTTTCATTAATCTCATAAACGTAGCTGGTGAATTTCATAGTCCAAACGGCATAACTAACCACTCATACAAACCTTTCCTAGTTTTGAAGGTGGTCTTCCATCTATCTTCTTCTTTGACTCTAAATTAGTGATATCCAGACTTCAAGTCCAACTTGGTGAAGTATTTCTCTTGTTGTAACTGATCCAACAAATCATCTTGGTCAGGGGGTATCTATTATTGAGCGTGATTTTGTTCAACACCCTATAATCTACACAAATATCCCAAGTCCTATCCTTCTTTGTCATAATGATGATAGTTAACCAATATGGTGATGTACTAGGTTGAATGACACCATGTTTTAGTAGCTGCTACAATTGTTTCTTCACCTCGCTTGCTTCTATAATAGACTTCATGTACAACCCAATATTCGGTAATGGGGAGTCTAGAAATAGTTTGATCTCGTGCTCCACTTATATTTTTGGTAGTAACCCTTTAGGATCTTAGAACACATCCATGCATACCTGTAAAAACAACTCCAATTGTTGTTTATGTTTCTTAGTAGACCCCTCCAAGGACGCATTACCTCTTATTGACTCCTCTACAAACTGACTTTCTCTTAAACAAATAACACATACTTATTGCTAGAATTGATCGATTTCTTGGCTTGGTTGGCAATTACTAGTGAAATTTTTTACTTTCCTTTATAAGCGTTGATGATGAAAAATTTTCCATCCTTGACAAGTTGGTACTAGTTGGCTCTCCTCGTGAATATTGCATCATGCATGTATATGTATGGAATCCCAAAAATGACCCCACAAACATCAAGGGGAACCATATCTAGATCTAGTTCATGAATAAAATCAACACTGGTAGCAATTCTTTTGTTACCTTCATCTCTACATCCTTATTTACCCATCCCAGAGGATATGGGTTTGGATGATCATGAAATTCTAGCCCAAAATTCTTGACCAGCTCCATTGCAATGAGATTCGCCTACGATCCTGAGTCAAGCAGAGCATCAATATTTGTCTTCTTGACCTATTTCTTTTATATCGAAGAGTTTGGTCATTTATTTCTCTTCTTGTTGTTGAAGCCTACTCAAATTCACCTCCTTTTGTACTAAAATATAGGTGAACTTATCATCCACATCCGAGCTTCTTTCAGCTTGGTTGCTCAAATTAGTGGCCATGAGATTCTTCTTCTTGTTATCTTTCATATTTTTTTTCGGGTTTAGCTCTGGATGCAACTTCCAACATTTTTCCTCTATATGGCCATCGATTTTGTAGTGGTTTCAGTGGTTGCTAGGATCTTTGCACTAGTGTGTTTTTGTTATCGCCTTCTTATATTTTCCCCCTTTATATTTTTCCCCTCCTTAGAAGCATCCTTTTCTTCCTTCTGCTTTGATATGCTTGATTGCACTCTCTTCAAGCCTATGTTCTCTAGGTATTGTGCCTATACACAAGCCTCATCCAAAAATTTGGGATTGAACTTCATTACTTTCTCAAGGAGATGGCGATGCAGACCCCCCAAATAATTTAGGAGTACATCTTGGACCTTTGGAGAGATACCCAACATTATTTCCATCATTCTGAATTTTGTGGTGTTCTCCTGAAATTTTTGGCCTCGATTTTTCTTGAGGTAATACCACCAAACCCATGGATCCATGTACCCAATGGGATAAAACTATGAATTAATGAGGGTTTTGAAATATTCCCATTTAGTCACTAGAGTTTTTCCCTCTAACCTCAAGGTTTCAATGTGGTTCTCCCACCAATTTAGTTCATGGCCCTCTAATATCAGTTGTGCAATGAGATATTTTTCCCTTCCTCAATCTAATGGACATTGAAATAAACTTCGAGTTGTTGCAACAATTGGATGAGCTTTAGTGCGTCTATATTGCCATGGTATCGACTTTTTTTTCCATTTTAAAAAGGGATTGATTCTCGTCACTCGAGTCGGGTTGATATTTTATGTATTCCTTCTTTAATTTATTTTTCATTCTCCCTAATCTTCTGATCCCTATTCTAATTTGTTCTCTTCATTTGAACCCCATCTTCTCCAAATATCTCCAGCTTATTTCTCGGGTCCACCATGAGGAGGTTAACATTGCAATTTATGTCTACGACTTGTTGTTGCAGCCATGAGAACCTCGCCTCTGCAAGATCACGAGGGTCATTTATAGATTTGTCACCCATGATTAGGGTTTTATGAGTTTCAACTCCGCCATTCTAGATCATTGCAATCTCCACAAAATACCCAAAGAAACCTACTCTGATACCAAATGATCTGTAGATTGTCATGGATATTCCACTAGCTAGTTTTTCATAACAGATCTGACAATATTATATTAAAAATATGAAATTCTACACTATTATAGTTTTATTCAATTTCTATATTTGTAGATTTTACAGTAATTAGTGCATGCATGTGAATGAAAATTATATGGAAAAGTAGAGAATACCAAAATAAGATCACATAGTCACATAATATACAAAATATGCTTTGGGAAACCCTTTTCAATAGAAAACTCGGTTGGAAGATGAGGTCACTTCACTCTCTTTCTTTGATAGGAAAATAAAGTTGCAGTTACGAAGAAGTAATACTTGTGGCCTGTGGGCTACTACAATGCACAGATCCTCTCTACGTGCTCTAACTCCTATCTCTCTTGTCTATCCTTTCTCATCTATGTAACAAAATTCTCTTGAAAGAATGAAATGATTCTTCCTCGTGGTGGCTCGGTTATAACATACCCTGATAGCCTACTAGTGGTTAAGTTTGACTACATAAACTCTTAACTGGAGTCACAAAATATACTCTTTTAGATTCTTTTACATCACAAACATGTGGCTAGCCCCTTTTCCATGAATAATGGGGGATGACGTGGCATCCTCTTGAACTATGTGTGAAAACAGAAAAATTCAATTTTTGAGTGGCATAACTTTTGAATATGTACTTTGATTAACGCGCTTCTTGCATTGTTGGAAACATATTTGTGTGAAAAATAACATTAAAAGGTGCAATGCTAAAGTAGCACAATTTTACCCCAAAAAATGATGTTTGATGCCTCAAAACGCTCGAGAAAGGTTTTAGACCTTGTTTCACCAAACTTGGTCCGAACATTAAAAACAATCCCGTGAGTTCACTACTCCACTTTTTCCACTCTAAACTCATCCAGATGGGTGAAAAACAATATAATGACCAAATATCGATCAGCTACGAACTATTGTAACTTATGTGGATGCATCCTAAAGGGTAATTTGAGATGAATATGTTATTTTATGTGAAAATAAAAATTCATATAACTTCTAAAGCATATTAGTGCTTGTAAAACTAATCACGTCAATGCATTTAAATAATAATTGCACCAATGTGTTAAAATAATAAATGCACTTGGTTCCGAGATTTCAAAAATAAAAAATAATTCTCCAATATTGGTGTGTTAAAAATAATTAACGCACTGATAAGGTATTTTAATCGGTGTGTGTTACTATTGAGCACACCGGTATTTTTTCCTATGAAAAAAAAATGCTACTTTCTTTTTTTCAAATTAAAAAATGAGCCATAATAGATTATTCGAAATCTAATTTCATAAATTCTTATATATAGTAAGGAACTATTCACTATTTCATTATTTTTCCCAAAATTTCTAAGGAGAAATTTGTAAGAGAGACACTCTGGGAGCATTGTGGCGCAACATAATACTTTGGAATAGTATAACTATATAGAAGATCAGAATATGAAAGGTATGGCGATTCACTCAAAACCTTGTATAGTAAAAATTTTACTATTGGTTTTAGTAATAAAAAAAATTACAACATTTTTTCCTATTTAAATTTAATTAAAATTCAGAGAAAAATAGAAACCCTACATAGTAAAAATTTAAATATTGATTTTACTAATAAAAAAGTTACAATGTTTGTTGTTATTTAGATTTAAGTAAAATTCCAAAAAAAACCAAACAAATTCAATACTTACCTTAAATTCTTGCTTCTTCTTCTTTATGTGACTCCAAAATTTCACCTTAGGGTTTCATTCCCTCTATCACTTCACAGTTACGGCTTTTCATTTTAAGCATTTTAGATTTAATGGGTTTGTGTTACTATATATAAGGTGTTTAATATGTAAAGGAGGGGGACCACTTATTGAATCAGATCCACACATTGATGTACCTATAACAAATAGCACCGTCAAGTCCAAAAAACTTGAGTTTAATTTTTTATGTTTTCATTTTTTACTGCGATGGTGGTGATTTAATTGTTACATATTGCACGGTAATAATTTAAATTTTTTTAAAAAATAATAAATTTTGCGGCTAGTGTGTTTATGCACATAAATACACTCGTTACCAAACCTCTTTTTGGCTAAAAATTATGTGATTTATTTATAAAATATATTTAATATCATTTATATTGAATGGTAGATGTTGTATATAGATAACAAAATATCTGATAGGTGGTCAAGTAACAAAAATATTGATCGACACAATGATAACACTTCCAAAAGATCACAAAAAACAAGTTCTTTGTAAATTCTTTACAAAATTAATATGTTTGAACTATATGCAATCTTAACTAATATATATTGGTTATAGTGTGTCATGCAGAACTACAAAATGAGGAAGCTCAATCAGATTTTTTTTATCTAATTGCAGAAGAGTGTCAAAACCCGATGGAAAAATTGGAGAAGGATGAATCAGGTGAACGAAAAAATACTATTCAATATGAGTTTTTTATTTTTATTTTCATTAATAATATACTTAAGAATATTAGATAACATGTTTCAAAATATCTATTAATTCACTTATGTTTAATGTTCTACAGGGACCAACAATGAAGGAAAAGAATGTCATGCTAAGAAAATAAAAATTATAGAACATGTAAATGACAGTGAATTGGTTCTTAGCTCATCTGGAGTGGTGTTGGAGGTTAATGAAAGGGGGAAAAGCTTTTACAAAACTATGAAGGATATAATTGAATGAACGTATAGACGTACTTTCCACTGAGAATAATGATTCCAAGAACCAAGTTATATTTAAACTACACGTAATGTTTCGAGAGCAATGGTCAATTAGACATGTTAGACTTGCAATAGTAAGAACATACAACAACAAAAGAAAATCATTCAAAAAGTAATATTCCTACTTAACATGTGTTTCTAGAATTATATGTAAATATTACTACAAAGCATTCATTTATCAATGTCAATTTTGTTATATTTATTTTTCATATTTCAATATAAAAATATTTTATTATTTTTCAGGAAGATTACAAAAATCCCAAAGGATCAAAGAGATGATATCTGAAACATGCCAGTAGGAATGTCCAAAAAAATGTACAGAGAGGTGGTCAAAGCAATGGACATAATTGCATCACAAGAATAATCATCTCAAGAACAACCTTCCTCAAATGTATGTAATCATTGAATTTTTTTATTAGGTATATATAAACAAATAATTTAGCATTAAATATTAATTTTCAAGTATTTTCATGCAAGAAAAAAACAAAATGGAACCGATTCAACACATAAAACAAGATGTCGAAGAAGAAAATAGTTGATATCAAAGTTTGTCAAATATTGTTAATATTTCCTTATAACAACTTAAGATTTCATTTTTGTATATTTTATGTTGTTTTACAACAACCATCCTTGAATGTCTTCAAATAGGTGATAGCATACAAAGAAGGGTCATTGGAAAAATTGGTTGGCTTTGGGTTAAATATGGGTTGTAAGTATATGTTGGCATATTAAAAACTAATTGTGGAATCTATAAGTATCTATGTTTTTTTACTTCTCTAAGTTTATAATTAATACAGTAAAAAAATCATTTATATTAAATCTATGATTTATTAGCAGGTATAAGACTTGCATGAAACAAAGTATGGAACTACACCAACAAAAGAGTAAAAAAAATCATTTATATTAAATCTATGATTTATTAGGGGGTATAAGACTTGCATGAAACAAAGTATGGAACTACACCAACAAAAGAGTTGTTGAAAGAAGGCATGAGATCTAGTTTTAAAAGATTGTGTATAATTCAGGACTCAACTCTCACTACAGTACATATCTCTTCCATTTACATTGATATATATATTATTTATTTCAATTTTCATTATTCTCACCAATGTAGACACACTTATTTTTATGTTTGTAAATGAAACTTGAAGAAGACGAAAATAATTGATGCAACCAATAAAAGATTCATTCAAATAAACTAAATCATGGAAGTAGATAAAGCACTAACAACAATTCCAATGAATAATAATGCTCTATTTGGATATTAATACAAGATGTTGTAATTTTTGTACTGATTGTTTGTGAAAAACAAACTTTTTTTTAATGTAATGGATATAGTGTGCTAATTGAAAGACAAGGGGTTACCAATAACTATCCAATTTTGTATGAAAAAGAGCCCCTTATTCATATATAGTAAAGCACATTTTAATTTATTATATTGTGTTGTCTAATATCGTTATGAAATGTTACACTACTAATTAAATATATAAATAATTAGATATTATAATGAAAATATGTAAAATCTAATGATATAACAAATTAATCCAATCATATACAAATGGACTAATCAAGTTTTAATTTATATGAATAGTGCTATAAGATAAATGTCAATTTTTGGATGAATAGCGGATTTAAAAAGTCACAATAATTTGATTGTCACAGGTTGAAGTTTCTAAAAAAATGAATGGATATAAGACATCATATATTAATGTGCACTTCTCTAAATACCCGTTGTTCAACAATGATATTTATAATAATAAAAAATGGTATATAAGTGCTTTCGTACAGACAAAAGCCCAGTGTGTTTGTAAAATAAATATGCAACGAGAAGATATACATTTCATGCACAAGTGTAATTGACATTTAATGCACCAGTGCACCGTTACCTTTAAAGCAATTATGTCTTATATTTCGTAAAAGCATCGGTAAACCTCGGTGTTTTTTATACCACTGATCAGCACGAGTGCATGGTTATGCATAACTACCTGCTGCGTTGGAGAAGATAAAGGCACCCGGGTTGCAAGATTTTTTTGTTTGCCTTGGTGCCCTTCCTTAAAATGTATTGCCCCGGGTGTTTTCTTGAAAAAGTATGGCCATTGTTGTGAGAGCTAGAATTGATATTGGAGTTTGTTTAATCAGCACAATCACTTGTCTGTTTTAGAGAAGTTGTCAATAGAGAAGTCCTTATGTATGTGAGTAGTGTAGGTTAGTCATCATTCAACCTTCAACAAATGGGAAAAACCAAAAAATTAAGTCAAAGCAACAACAAAAGTTATTTGAGATCTATTTGAAAGAATTAGAAACCAAAAAATAAAAAAATAAAGTTGAAACAATTCAGAAGACTTAAGATTTTGGAAGAAAAGAGAAAAAAAAGTCCAACCAAAACTTAGATGTCAAAGTTTTTGAGTCTTTGTAGATATAGTTGAGAGTCAAACCAAAATACATCAACATACATCTTAGTTTAATTTTTTACAGCTTTAAATAAGAATCAGTATTGGAAAAAATAATTACAACCTCCACTTATTGCATTTAACCATCAATCCACGTGCCTTCATAATTAGTCTAGTTCATTCCATTACTTGAGTTCTAGTTAAGTTCTACTACATTTTTAATTTTGAATTTATTCTTGTTTATGTCTTCCTCGTTTGCAATCCTTATCAATACCGATAATAATATAGAGTACTACAGCGTCTAGGGGCAGATCAACCCATGATGAGTGTAAATAAAGTATGAATCCCACCAAATTTCAATCAAAATTTACTAGAGAAAACTTCTAACATTTAGACTACGTCAACTAGAAATCCGAACTCCGCGGAGAACATTACGATCTCTCTTAATTTAGGGCAGAATCTTACGAGGGGTAGTGTAAGGACCTCGGGCGCTAATGCGTTGGGCACGGGGGAAAATGCCGGGTGCGACGGGCGCGCGGGTACGACTGGCGCCCGGGCAAACGGTGGGCGCGCGGTGCGACGGGCGACTCGAGCAAACAACGCAGGGCGGGCGACGGTGAACTGGGCGAGGCTGAACGAGCGTGCATGGGCGGGTGGACAGCGGACAAACGGGCGGGCACGCCGAACGACGAGCGAACCGACCCGAGCAAGGCTGAACAGACGCATAGGCAGGCGGGCAGCGAATGAACAGGCAGACAGAACGACTGCGGGCGAATGACAGGACTGCGGTTGGGCAGCGAGCAGCGCTGCAACACTTGGACAAATGCATGGAATGTGATGGACGTTTATACCATAGCGTGGAGGGCTTTGCACGAAGGAAAAGCTGACCTGAACAACAATCGTTTAGGGGTGTTGTGGCATGGTTTGGAGGTTGGCAGGGGTGTCACCTCCCATGCCAACACGCGGGTATATATTACCATGCACAGATTCATTTGGATAGCATCGAAGGAACTCGCTCATCACTTGTGCTCTTCGCCTAGCAAGTGACAAGTGCGCAGTTTGGGTAGGGGATGCGCATATCTCATGCGCTCTACATGGTAAATCCCAGCAGTGTCTCTTGGTCGAAGGTTGGCAGGGAGTGCCATGAGTAGGGGTTGTGAATGTGCCAATTGTGCAGGACTGACTAGAGTGTCTCGGTGACTTGGGTGAGCACCCACTCTTAGTGCAAGGTGTGCACATGGTTATGTAAAAGACAGGTTGCCTATCTTTGTAAATTTGGCTAAGTGTTGGCTTGGAGTTTTCCAAGCACACTTGTATTGTAAAAACTGATATTCTTAATAAACTGTTGGGTAGACTCACATTACGAGGAGTTGCCCCTCCCCTTTATACTTGTTACAATTTTTTATGTTCTTGTTATATAATTGTGATGGATAATGAATGAGTATGGGCTTCATTAAGTATAAAGGATAATTGCATGTTTACTTGGTTGCGAAACACAAGCTAAGTAATGCGAAGGTGAATTTAGGCGTAGTCCATGTGCACGAGTATTGTTAAAAAGAAAGTGTTTGGTGGTGCCGCACCTCGCCGGCATGGTTGAAAGACCACCGCCGCAGTTGGCGTCGTGACAGTTGGTATCAGAGCTATTGTAGCTTGCGGATGAAAGCTGATACACAAATCGTGAGTTGGTATCAGAGCTTGGTTGAGCTGGGTTGAGCAGGTTGCTCGTGACAGTGGAGGCAAGTACTTGCAGGTGAAGGAAGCTAGTTTCACAAAAGTGGAACAAGGGCCGGTTCATGGTTGCAGAGTGCTTGGTGAAGCTGGTAAAGGTTGGAACCGGGTGTCGTAGAATTGGGCAGGCGGTACTACGTGCTGGTCATAACATTTGGGCACTTGTCAGGTGGGCAAGTGGGACTGCGTGTGGGCAGGTATACACGGTTTGGGCGTCTGAACGGAGTATGAACCGGGGAAGATGAAGTACAAGGCATGGCAGGTTTGGAAGAGTGTGAAGGGAAGCTCTTGCTTACCTTATACAGGTTGAAGCGGTTGAAAAAGGAGAATCTTCGGATTCGAGAGGAGATTGCAGTCTTGGAAAAGAATGTTGAAGATGAGCTTCTTCAACTTGGATGGACAATGGGGCAATATGAAGTTGCAGATTGTGCAAACAAGGAAGAGGAAGCTGTGATAGTTGAAGATGTTGCAGACATGACCATGATGGAGGATGAACTTGAGATTGATCAAGTTGGACCAGGATCGTACAGTTTGTAGACATGTGTGGATGAGGGTACTCTCATGGAGGAACCTCATGATGATGATGTAAGTACATTTTATGCATGTGTTTCATTCGAGCATTTGGTAGATGGACCGTAGGCAAGGAAGGGCAAAGCCAGTTTGCCAATGCAGGGGAGCATCTTACCATGGATGTCTATGATGAAACCTTGTATGAAGAAGCAAGGATTGTTGATTGTTGCAGGACTTGTTGGGGTTCTTTGTGACCTTATGGTAGAAGGTACAAAGGCCCGTGACAAGGGTGGAACTTGATGATCGTTGTGGAGGATTGGGTCATGCTTTAGTCACATTGACTAAGTGCCCATCATGACTCATGGACAGATTGAAGGGCACACACTTGGGTGGACTTCTCTTGGCCGAGACCAAGAGATAGTCTTGGTGGAACCTTTGGTGGAGGAGCCATGATGGAAGGGGCTCGTAATGATGATGTTTGGGTGGAATTCTCATGGCCGAGACCAAGAGATAGTCTTGGTGGACAATTAGGTGGAGGAGCTATGATGGAGGAAACTCATGACATGATGATATGGTTGGGTGACCGAGTTCACTAGACCGAAGATCGCAGCTTGGATAGGGATGACCGATGGTTGTGATCGATCTACTTGGTTGGACTACATGGCAACTTAGTCATGGACACTAGGTTGGAGACATGGAGCATGGCAGTCTTATGCAGGGACATATTGTGGGTGCACTTGTAGAGATGTCACTTATGGGCATTCAATGAGGTGTACCAAGGCATGGATGTTGTCCATATAGATGTGCTAGTGTGACATGGAGACTTATACTTATGAGCCTATGGAGGGGTTGTACACTCTTGTGCAACAAAGCCATGGACTTGGATGGAGTTATGAGTAGACTATGGGGCATTCTTACTACATGGAGAGCTGAGGCATCTTGCAGAGACCTTTGGGTGGAGACTTGTATGCTTACTGAGATGTTGGTTGGGGATGGCTTATGGAGCTCATGATGACATGAGGTTGTTGTGACTCTTGGAGACTTCATATATGGTGGACTTGGAGGATCTGATGCATTGAGGAGCTGAGGTCAGAGACTTTGATGCAGGATGGGGTGCATACTTTCAAGTACATGTATGGGAATGGCTTGAAAGAGTGACTTGATGTGGAGGATCGATATGAGACACTTTGGAGTGATGGAGTTATGATGATGATAGTGCCTTGGTGGCAACACTTGGGCATGGGTTGAGCCGAGACTCAACTACTTTTTACACATGGGAGCTGATTGATCTTTGATCATGGGAAGCACATGGATACATGAGACAGGTGTATACTTGTTTCTATGGCAGACTTGAGGGATGACACATTGCAGATGTGATGGAGGTAGCTTCATGGTCATGGATGTGGCACACCGAGAGTTGGACTTTGATGAGATGGTCTCTTCATATTGAGGAGGCACACATATGGATGATGTTGGGATTGATGTGGCTGATTTCATATAGCACATTGGTACCAAACATCATGGACATGTTGCAGACTAGATGAGGACTACTTCATGGACCTAAGCATGGTATACCTATATGGATGGATTCTTGATCAAGTTCAGGATGTCACAGGATGTTTTGAGAAATGACTGATGGTGGCATGAGGATGTTCACTCTCATGGTTTGCACGTGATGGTTGGATTAGCTACCCAACTAGTTCAGACATGGGGACTAGTAGTGTACATGAGATATGTTGTCATTGTGTTGGAGTATCATGACAGAAGTTTACATGGAGCGACACATGATGAGGTCGACATGGTATGTTGCAATAGGCATGTAGCTTGAGATGGAGAAACCAGCCTTCCACGATGGAGCAGCATGTGGAGATTGTGACATGATGGTTGATTGTCATGGATTGAGAGGACTTCCGATTGTTGAGAGGAGATGTTGGCACATGGTTGAGGTGTGGTAACACTTGTTGACATATCATAGGCAGTTTGCACATGATGGAGATGATGCACATCATGGAGCGGACACTTTGTTGCAGTGGACATGTAGCTTGATGTTGGAAGGATCAGCCTTCCATGGTGGTGAGCAGCATGGAGATATTGTGGCAGGTGGTCGATGATCATGGACATCGTTGACATACATTAGTATGGACTATCTTGGTGGCAACTGGTCACTTAGATGGGACATGGTGGGGCTGGAGGCCTACATATGTTGTAGAGATATTTGCCATATGTGAGGGGAGTCGACATCATGGGTTGATGCTTGGAGTTGGGATGTTGTCGAGGATGACAACGACTTCAGGTGGAGGAGGATGTAAGGACCTCGGGCGCTAATACGTTGGGCGTGCAGGCAAACGCCGGGTGCGACGAGCGCTCGGGCAAACGGTGGGCGCGCGGTGCGACGGGCGACTCCGGTAAACAACAGAGGGCGCGCAACGGTGAACCGGGCGAGGTTGAACGAGTGTGCACGGGCGGGCGGACAGCGGACAAATGGGCGGGCGCGCCGAACGACGGCCGAACCGACCCAGGCAAGGCTAAACCGACGCATATGCAGGCGGGTAGCGAACGAACGAGCGGACAGAACAACTGCGGGCGAATGACAGGACTGCGGTTGGGCACCGAGCAGCGCTGCGACACTTCGAGAAATGCATGGAATGCGATGGACGTTTATACCATAGCGTGGAGGGCTTTGCACGAAGGCAAAGCCGACCTAAATGACAATCGTTTGGAGGTGTTGTGGCATGGTTTGCAGCTCGGTCGGGGTGTCACCTCCCATGCCAACGCACGGGTATATATTACCATCCGCAGATTCATTTGGACAACATCCAAGGAACTCGCTCATCACTTGTGCTCTTCGCATAGCAAGTGACAAGTGCGTAGTTTGGGTAGGGGATGCGCATATCTCATGCGCTCTACATGGTAAATGTGCAGAAGTGTCTCTTGGTTGAAGGTTGGCAGGGAGTGCCGTGAGCATGGGTTTTGAATGTGTCGATTGTGCAAGAATGACTAGAGTGTCTAGGTGACCTGGGTGATCACCCACTCTTAGTGCAAGGTGTGCACATAGTTATGTAAAAGGCAGGTTGCCTATCTTTGTAAATTTGGCTAAGTGTTGGCTTGGAGTTTGCCAAGCACACTTGTATTGTAAAAACTGATATTCTTAATAAACTGTTGGGCAGACTCACATTACGGGGAGTTGCCCCTCCCCTTTATACTTGTTGCAATTGTTGATGTTCTTGTTATATAATTGCGATGGATAATGAATGAGTATGGGCTTCATTAAGTATAAAGGATAATTGCATGTTTACTTGGTTGCAAAACACAAGCTAAGTAATGCGAAGGTGAATTTAGGCGTAGTCCATGTGCACGAGTATTGTTAAAAAGAAAGTGTTCGGTGGTGCCGCACCTCGCCGACACGGTTGAAAGACCACCGCCACCGTTGGCGTCGTGACAGGTAGAGCATGGAACCGGTTAGCTCATACTGTAGTCAATTTACTAGTAATTGTACAAAGAGTGTAAACTCAAACAGGCTTTTTTGGTTAAAGAGTGGAAACTAAGACAGGCTTTTTTCTTTTTTATACCTTTGATATATTTTTGGGAATTTTTTTTTTATTTTTAAAAGAGGGCTAGTTCTCAATATTAGACCCTCTTTTTTGTACATATATTCTTTTTTGTACATGTAACATATCAGTCAAGGCTGACATCCATGACATCCATCACATCCATCAACATTTCACCAATATACAACTCTGACATCCATGACATCCATCACATCCATCAACATTTCACCAATATACAACTGATATGCCATTATACAATCATGAAGGTACATAGGCTGCTGCGAAGCATCACAATAGAGTATCCAACGCGGGCAGAGTGCCAGTAAGCCGACTGGCCCGCCCGAATGCTGCACTCATGGGCATATTTTTGGGAATTTATAATAAGGATAAATTTAGTATATTTTTTGTTTTTATCCTTTTGGGATATTTTTGGAATTTGTAATAGGGATAAATTTAGTATTCAAAAGTGTTGAGTTTATGAAGATGGCAGATTTGAAAAAAAAATAAAAAAAATAAGTAAATTGTTTGAATTTACTGGTAAAATTTTAAAGTATTTTTCAATATACAAATAAAACCAGAATATTTACCCTAATATTTCTCAATCTATTAAATAAAATAAAACAAGCTTTTATATTCAAATTTATTAATTAATATTTTGTATATCTAAATGATAATTCAAATTGCTGTAAAAAGGGTTTTTATATCTTTTTAGTATCACGCAACTTTCAATGAAACTAAACTTAGAGTAAACAGATTTTTTCCTCGACTTGAAAAAATTAAATTGCGATGATTTAAAACTCCAGTTAAAGAAAATCAACTTTTCCCTGATTCCAAATGCAGCATGGAGTTACTCAAATGCACAAGTAATCTTAACTCGTTGTAATTATCCAAAATGTAACATTTAAAGGGATTGTTTACTATGGCCATCCTTATCTTAAATATTGATTTTAAAATCTTTGGAATGTTATATATAATAGCGAACTGAGTGAAACTATTGATATTACTTTTATTCATCAAATTTCAAAATATTTTCGGAATATCATAGCTCTTGTTTTCAGATCTGAAGACTGTATTTGCTCTTGGGGTCGGTCGCACAGAAGACGGCAGACACACAGACGAAAGTGCCAACTTTGCCAACTATCTTAATTGCCAAGTTGCCAACTATATGTACAGCTCAATATTAATTGCATCTCTGACAGTCTTGGCTTCTCCTAGAGACATTTATTGTCTTCTTTGAATATATTTATCGTTCTTTGGCCCACATAAATTGTTTGCTACACACTATATTCACATGATCAGTACAAGCCCATTTGACGGTCAAGTCATTTGTCCGTTAAATATAGTTAAAACATTTATAAAATCCTCAAAATAATTTTTTGCAATTGTGAGCTAATCAGATTGATGGGAAAACCATCAAATATAATAACCATCAAATATAATAAGCATCAATATATGGGAAAGCCATCAAACATCAAATATAATAAGTGGGTCTATCTTGAAATTTCAATCTGAATATCACTTCTACTTTTTTTAGAATGAAAAAACTTCAATATATTATATGAGGAATATAAGAGTTCAAAAAAAAAAATAGAACAATCAAGATGTTTTAAAATAGTCAATAATCCACCTATTATCTTTTCCTATAGTCAGCTAGGATGAAAAACAGATTATCTAAGTTAACTAAATAACTATCTATGTTATGTAACCAGTACAGAAAAGCATGATAAAGACTAAAATAGAAAAGCACCTGCTGTTGAGACAAAAATCAAATATGTGAGACTAGAAGTCCTGCAATGCAAAATCTTGGATCTGGAAAGTAACTCCTAGAGAAACCATAGTCCACTAGAGGATAGGAGGCCCATTTTAGAAAGAGTATCAGCTGTATTATTTTTTACCCTGCTGATGTGCTCAATAATACTACCAACTATGCAGTCCCGTAATAGTTGATCCTATCTCTCCAACCTATCAGGTGTGGCGCCACTATGTGATTTCTCCTATTATCGAATCAACCAGAATTTTTGAATCTCCAAAAATAGCAACCTGCTATATGTCAAAGAAAATACAAAATTTTAAAAATCCAAGGAGTATTATGGCTTCAGCCATATTATTAGAGCCATGACCGCTGTGCGAAGACCGCCGATAACTGTTCAGAAAAAGACCGATAACTGTTCAGAAAAAAAAAATCAAAATGTTTTGAAAAGTATATATAGAGTTGGAATGGGTTGTTAGAGGCTTTTTTTTAATTGTTTTTTTTAAATGTTTTCTCAAATTTAATATTTGATAAAAATATATAAATTTTTTCAAAATTTATAATTTTTTTGGGAAAAAATACAACATAACCAAACTCATATTAATATATTATTTTATAAGTTTGTATACTTAGGCTTGATTTTACTAATGATGTACTGCATTGCATTTCATACGAGATCTAGGTTTGATTTTACTATTGATGTACTGCATTACATTTCATACGAGAGGACAAAAATTTATATAACAAGCAGTTCAATGCACACCAAATAACTTTCAGAGTTTAAGCATCTCGTAGTTCTTCAAATAGGTATGTTCCATGTAAAGGTTCTCTTATTCAAGTAGAGAATCAATAAAGCTGCAGATTCACGGTCCTCAACAAGCAGTTCAATGCACACCAAATAACTTTCAGAGTTTAAGCATCTCGTAGTTCTTCAAATAGGTATGTTCCATGTAAAGGTTCTCTTATTCAAGTAGAGAATCAATAAAGCTGCAGATTCACGGTCCTCAGTCCACATGAGATTGATGAGAATGTATTATTCAGATATTCAGAAATAGAAAATGTTGGAATTTCAAAACAGATTTATTTTTTACGATTTTTCTAAGATTCTTGACGATTTCAAAAAGATAATGACAGTTTTGTAAATTTTTAAAGCAACAGTTCCTCTTATTCAAATAAAAATAAAGGTTCAAATAAAGCTGCATATTCACGGCCCTCCAGAGTCCGGACGCGATTGATTGAAAATGCACTCAGACAGACGTATGCGATGTGAACAGCGAAAAACTGCAAGCGTGAGACTAATTACTGATTCCAAGTTACTGGACAATTTCGTAGCATGAGTACGTGGGAAAAAAAAAAATTTCTGACAGTCCGACATAATATAATTCCAATGTAGTCCTGAAAGGAACTATTTACCTGATCAAGCAAATCGCGTACTTTGCATCAGCGAAAGCTAATGCCGTACACTGAATCCTAGGAGTTGATGGACGAAAAAGATCAAATCTATATATTGATTAACAAAATTAAGTTAGATTTTAATGTGATAATAATAATTTAACTTTAATGTATTTTCTTTGTTTAAGTAGGTTAAACGTGGAGGCTAGGTTGTTTACTAAATGGAAGGATGGGATATTTATTATTATGATTGTGACGTCCTTTGAATAGTTTTTCTAATTTTCTAAAATGTGTTTTCTATTTCGGATTTTTTTTTAAATAAGTTTTGAACTAGAAATTGATGTTCACTAGTTAAATTAGATAAGTTTATAATTTTGTAAAAAGAAATACATAGCGTGTAAGATTAATTATCTATATATATAACGGTATTGTTGTTTTGGTTAATTGGAAAGAATGATTGTTATTTTTTTTAATTTTGTTTCATTTAAAAAAGTTATATTTTCCCTTTTAATTATGATTAAAATGTATAATTCTTATTTCAA